>JAGFMF010011664.1:185131-230992 GCA_019455555.1 Galemys pyrenaicus | reverse complement strand
GTGATGGTGCACTGGTGAGATGGTGATGGGGAATACATGGGGATTACAATTGATGGCAAGTATATGTAAATTTTAAAATATTTTAATAAAAAAATATATGCTTATTTGTGCTATGCTCAAAATAACTGGATGTGAAAATTCTGAGTTTGGTGTCAGTGGGCTTTTGAGTGAATGGGTCCAAGCCTGGGGTCAATATACAAAGACCATCTTTGGATTATTTATACAACATGCTAAGTAACTGCTAATATGAGCTTCTCTCTATAAAGTTACAGTCAGTGATGTGTGGATAGTTACTCCATTTATGATTTCATTACCACTGCTGTGCACTTTCTGTGGTTTAATTCCTCAAAATCTATCTGGACAGGGCAATTTACTAATTCATACAAACATTCATTAATCAGAAATTTATAGTTGTTTGTATGTGTATATATGCATACCAGACACTTTTTTAGGTGATGTGATAAAAAAAGAGGGAACACAAGAAAACAGAGTTCTTGGTAAAGCTGCATGTTGACAAAGTAAAACACATTAAACAAATATATAAAAAGACGTTGATGAATAATTTAAAGACAAAAAAGATGATCAAAAAGGATTCACCTAGAGTGGTGTTTTAGAGGTATAGTCAGAGATGTACTCTCTCTGAAGAGGCATCAGGCTGAAAAAAATGATTTTAAAAACAAGAGGGAAAACATTTTACTCACTGAACCATCATTTACATGAATTATAATAAAGCATGTACCAAAAAACTATACAGTAGGATTAACAGTGAAGGCTTGTTTACAAAAAGACTACCACATCTGAAAAAAAATTAGAAACTACAGACCTATCCTACTTAAATAGAGGTTCTTGATTTTCTCATTCTCCCATTACTGCCTTTTTGATACTTCACAGGTTCTTTTATGTGATTTTCACCAAAAAAAACAAACCCTAAAAAACTAAAGAAATATTCATTTTACAGGCACTTTAAATAATGTAAAGCAGAGATGAACCTCACCTCTGACATTCTAGCCCTCCACCAGCTAAATGAACCATGACAAACACCCAGTCTACCTCCATTGCCATTGAGCACACAACATACAGCAAAGCCTTGTGGAGATGGTCATCAAATGTCTTAGCAGAAGGGATTAAGCATAATTACCCTGAAATTCATCCATGCTTCTGAAGAATGCATGAAACAATACAATGACATTGTCATCCTTTTTTCCAAAGCCTGGTAGAAAGTACATGAATTTGGGGTAACTGTACCAAGTTCACCAGATAATGAAAGTGGTGAACAAGGGTAAGTGCTTTTGAAAAAAACAACCTATTTCTTTCTAAAACTGGCACCTTCACTGTCATCAAGTCAATCAGGACCTAGTGAGGCATATGTTCACATCTTGCAGCACCTACTTGAGAATAGCTATAATTGGTCACGAGAGGAGTGAGCAGAGGGTAAGCAATTCTGGGGGTGGTAATCCAGGTGCTTCTAGCCCAGCCACCTTAATTGTCATCAAGCTCAGTGCCAAGCAATAGTGACTTCCAAAATAAGTCATCAAGCAATTTGGGAAGAAGGCAATCAATCTCCTGCACATGATCTTCTTTAAGAACTCTGAGGGAAGCCATGAAGCAACAACATATTAACCTGATAAGCCAGCCACTCTCCCAGGGCTAGTGAAGTACATGAACTCAGGGAAACTTTTAACTATTGTTTGGAAGGCAATAAAGGAAAATTTTAACTATTGTTTGAACACAAGAGGAGTGATACATTGGGAACCCAATCCAGTGTGCTGAAAGTCAGAAACTTCCCATTATCCACTTGGCCATGTGGTATTGAGCCAGGTATTGCAGGATAGATAGCAAACACTCTCAGGAGAAGGGATTCAGATTCATGAACACAACCACCCTTTGGAACTTTCAGAAACACCTAAAGCAAACTCTACATTGAAATGATTACCCATTCTTTTTAGTGTTGGTGCACTATATAAATTCAGGCCCAGTAGAGGTGATCAACAACAGCTGCTGGGCCTCCCTGGTGGCACAGTGGGTTAAGCAACGCACTGTGAAGCAAACCACAGCCACTGCAGCACGAGTTTGATCCCTGCTGCCGGTCAGGGAGGGGACCCACATGGTGTGGCAGACCTCTCCTGCTGTGCCCGCTGCTCCCCTCAGCAGTGTACTTCTGTTGATCTGCCTGTTCTGCTCTCTGCCTCTGTCTGTGGTGAATCCTCTCACACCCCACACCTCTGGCCTGTACCCCAGTGCTTGTATGCATAAATAAATAAATCTTAAAAAAAAACCCCAACAGCTGCTGAGGGTTGTGAACACAACAGAAGAGATGCTTGATTAATATAATCCAATGAATTCTAAGTTTGTCACCTTAATTGCCTTCAAGTTTGACTGCTTATGGTGGAAACTATGGGTACAGTTACCACACACTTTGAGAAGAGATTCAATCTCATGGTTATTACATAATAAATATCAGGTCTGTGAAATACATATGAACCAGAATGTCCTTGAGCTGGCAGACCATTTTTTCTCAGAGTTGGGGAAGTATATCAACAAATGTTTGATTGTGCTGATGGCATGTGCTGTAGGAAGGAAAAACAGTGGAAATTATGCTTGGGATACCCAGTCTTGATTTCTTAGTCTGGCATCTTCACTGCCATCAATCTGAGGGACCACAGAGCAGGGGATTATAGGAAAAGTTACTGCATGATTGAACAGAAAGGCATCCCCAGGGATCTGGGAAATTGGCATTCCCTCAGCGTATAAGAAAAACATGAAGCATCACTGTATTGAAATGACAGGTATTCTTCTCGGGCTAGCGAGATCCATTATCTCAGTCAGGTTGTGGTCACAATCTAGTCAATGCTGAATGACTTTACCAAAGGTCAAGTGACTGCAGGGATGACAAATCAAATGCACTATAATACCAACAAGTTACTGCCATCCAGTCAACCGGCAAAAGAGTGGAGTTAAATGAGAGGACAGCAGATATTCTGAGCAGGAGGATTTTAGCCACATAGTCTTGACATTCCTTCAGACCTCAGAGGAATATGTGACTGGACAGCATGCTGAATTGGTGTACCACCTATTTTTTTTTAGTTCTATACAAAAACTTAGGGTCAAATTTAGCTATTATTCAGCTAGTCGTGTACAATGTGAAAGTGATACTTGGGAAAATCAATCCAGCAGATTAAAGCAAATACCAACCCACTATGCATCCAGTGGGGTGTATGTCAGATATATGCCAATTACATGATCAAAAAGGATTGATATCCACGGATATAACTTCCTTTCTGTCACGAGGAACAACAAAAGTAGAAACTACAAAGATGTGACTTACTGCCTATTCTTTCCATTTATGGCCAATGTCAGGAGAAAACAAAAGTGAGTCAACTGGGAAGGAGTAGTACTGGGGAAACTATTACCCTGCCTACATTGAATAGCACTGTCATTTTCCTTATACAGAGAACATCCTTCTGGTTATACATCATGCATCACAGGTTACATAATGATGGACAAGAGACCTGACTAGGTGAAAACAGACCAACTTATCCAGAAAGAAATGTATCCAACCTATTCTACCTTGGCAAAAGAATTGCCATCTAGGAAAAGAGCAGGCAATGGAGGCAGAGGGGAGAGGTCTTAAGAGATGTGGGATCAGCTTTGCACATGACCCCCTGTACTACTCTGAGAGGATAGATATAAGGGGTTTAATTCTCAGTAAGATTATCCAATGAATTTTACTAGACTCCATAATTTCCATCATACCAGTGGCAAGCAATGAAAATTTAAAATGGGTATAAGTGAGATACTCTGAGTGGAAGGAAATCACTTCACTGACCAAGCCACATTTTTTGTAAAGCTAGGAACTACTTGATCATGTATACATGTGATGATGATAGACAAGACAGTCTAGTCTAACCTGGTGAGTTGCATGGACACACAGTGAAAAGTAGTGGCAGGAACCTATCCATATTATTCTATATGATGTACACAGATTGTCTTTGTGGGAGGTATCATATTTGGGAGAATTTATCCCAAATTATTAGATGTACAGAAACAGACTGAAGGACAAGGAACTTTATTTATACTGAAAACCAACCTATAAAGTATTTATACCTTGACCTGACAAACAATTTTCTTCTCTGGATGCTGAAGAAAATGAAGTCCACACCTTATTGGCAAGTTTAGCAGTGACTAAAATAGGAAGAGTGGTTCTGAGAACACTATTGCCTAGCATTCACAGAAAGGCAAGTTCATTTTTATTTTCTCATAGGACATTCTGTAGGGTCCATGTTCACAACCAACATCAGATCTTGGATAATGACAGCATGGGGAGGGGGCTGAATGGGGCGAACATAGCCCAAGTCTTAAAGTGGAAACAAAGCTAGTATATTTTAAGTCCAACAACTTAATTGCCATTATTTGTTGACCAGCAACAGGCACGTAAAGGAGAAGTCATGAAGCTTAATGAGAAGAGCAGGAGTTTCATTAGCATATAACACTTTTTCAGGTAAAGGAGAGATCCCTCAAGTAACAACTCAGAGACTCAAAGACAAGCCTTATTCCAAACTTAGAAAATAATGTACTAAATGAAATTTGCTACAAAGTTCAGCAGAAACTAAATGTGGTCCAAAACTAGCAACTGTTTTTCAGGAAACCAGAATCTGGCTTTTCTAGAAAGGCATTTTTATTTCCCTTACACAGAGTATAGGCTGCTGGGTGTGTAAAGATACCTACATAGCAGGTACCACTGTGGCTGCATTGGCTTTGAGTGGGGTGAATACAGTGCAAGTATATCAAGTGAAAGCAAATCACAAAGCTTCTAAGATCTCAATTTAAGTATCATTCAGTAAAGGGTCAGACAATGACAACCAAGAGGAGAGGTCATTAATTTCTCTGAGTGGAAGAGTAGAATCTCATATGTAAAATATATTTTAGGCCAGTGAGAAATTCATCAAATATATATAGCAAAAACCAGCAATTATTTCTGAGCAGGAAAGCAATTTTAACAATGATATGAGTTGCAAAGCCCACCAGAAAGTGAAATAAACAAGAAGTAATTTTGATGAAAACCATTCTACTTCACTCTACAACTCAGCTCCCTATTATCCACACTGGGAAACATCTACCTGGCCTTATGTCCATACGATGCAGTACATGCTAAACAATGACCACGGACAGCCCAGAATGGGAAAATAAATGTCTATTATTAAGAAGTAACCACAACGTAACATAGGCACCATCACTGTCATAAACCTGCCATCAGTGTTTTATTTATATACAAGATATGCTAGAACATTGCTACTCTGGTTTCTCTTAGGAGTTAAGAGAAAAAAAATAAACCTAGGAAACATGACTGGTCACATTACTTTCAACAAATGGTATGGAATTCAATGGAATGTGTTCATATCCTACAGTACAATGAGATAATGGAACAAAATGCACTAAGTGAGAAATAATTCTAAGGAAGACTCATCCAATGACTGATTGTAGACCACACTCCTTAAATTCTACCACACTGTTGGCAAGCAATGAAAAATTAAAGGAGTAGCAATAAAATACTTTGAAAGAAATGAATCATCTCCATGTCTATTTCAGTCTTTTAAAATAAAGAACCAATGAAACACTGAAACAGTAAAATGAAATTCAAAAGTCTTCATTGGCCAGAAATGGTATGAAAAATTTCTGGAAGGAATGTGTAGCTATACAATTTTAAGCAAAACATTTTCATTACCCCTCAAGGAAGGCATCACACTATGGAAACATAAGTGAGAGTTCATAATACAATATTAAAGGAAGAAAATCAGTCTCAAGAGCTGAACTTTTTCAGGCCAGAAACCACTGCAGAGAAAGTTCTCACTGGTAAAACAAGTTTTCTCCAAGGGAGATGAAAATAAAATCAATGCCCAGAAAGGGGGGGCTCAGCAGAAACCAAAGCAGTCAACACAGGGTGAGTGGTTTTGAAGAACTAGTCACCATTATTTTGAGAATGGCAACTTTGTCTTGTTACACAGAGGCTATACTCTGAATATGTTCACATCTCCATTCTCAGGTTTAGGTTTAAAAAAAGAATGTTAACAACTATGACTGGGGTGCAACAGGAAAAGTCACTGAAATGGAAAAGTACTTAATAGAATGAAAATGAGATCCAAGAAGAATCATCCTGCAAAGAAACAGATAATGGGGACACAGGACAGATCACCTACCATCTAAAGGAAAGGAGGAGTCCCACTGCATAATATTTTTACATGTACCACAGAACTTCTGAGGCATCAAGACATTGACTATAGACCACAGGTTATTTTCTACCTAGAAAGTAACTGTCATAAGTAACCTGTGACACAACAGTCACTTGAAACTAAACTGAGTAAATGCAGAAATGACTCTTAGTACAGTCAATCCACTACATTCTACTACTTGTTCCAAATTATTCTTACCCACTGAAAAGACATTTGCTCCTCTATGTCCTACAGGAAATGTTAGCCAATGACTCCAAATGGCTTTGAATCTGGTAAATGCAGGGTGAGACACTGTAGCTGGATCCCCTCTATTCCGCAACAGAAAACATCCCTAGACTAAAAATTAGAAATGAATGGATTTAAACTCTTAACCACCCATTTGCATTCCCTCTTCTGGAGTGTTAACTCAGTGAATTGCATTCCCTTCCTGGAATTAACTGCTAACTCAGAGTTACCAGCCCTCTGGTCCCCCTTAACTGGCTCCACATGCACTCCTGGGAACCTGGAAAACTGATTGTGTACATCCCTAATAAAATTTTCTGTGTCTCTCTGAGTTGACAGGGGCATCAAAAACAAACATCTGCTGATTGCTGAGAAAACATCCTGCTGGGAAAGTGAAACACCTTGACTTCTGTCCCCTAGACTACCTGGCACCTCTTTGGACCTGGAAACCTGAAGCCCTTAACTTCCTTTACATTCCCTTGCCCCTTATGAAATCCTACCACTCCTGCCATTGGCAAGCCAGTTGTTTGGGGGTGCCTATCCCTAGACTCCCTATGACCATCTTGCATAAAACTCCTTTATGTTAAGATAATTCTCTTAATTCAGTTTGACTTTCCGAGCACAAATGGAAGATTCACTTTAGTCTACAAATAGTGTGGTAATTAACATCTACAACCCAACAACCTAAAACTCACACCAACATTGTTAAAACATTGTATCATAAGAACTAGTTTACTCATAGCTTACAGCACTTGCTGAACAATTGCTACAAAGGACCTCATAGGGGTACAAATAAAAAATATAAATTTTAAATCTATGATGACATGCTGAGTCCTGTATCTGCACTTTAACAAGTCATGTGGCAGACTCTAGGTTATACTCATATTCCAGAATAATACTAGACAATGACAACATTGGGTTCTAAGTGGGTAAGCAATTCTCATAAACCAAATAATTCTTAAGGAATCATTCAGTGGATTGAGCCAGAAAACCCTAATTTCCATCCTGCTGGTAGCAAGCAATGAAAACTTAATGGAGGGCCTCCCTGGTGGTGCAAGGGGTTAAGGTGAAGCACTATGAAGCTATTTGCAGCCACTGCAGCACGAGCTCCATCCCTGGCCAGGGACATGCCCACATGGCGCAGCAGACCTCTCCTGTGTCACCCACTGCTCCCCTCAGCAGTGTATTTCAGTCAATCTGCTATTTTATTCTCCACTCTGTCTCTGGTGAATCCTCTCACCTCCCTGCACCTCTGGCCTGTACCCCAATTCTTATATGCATAAATAAATTTTAAAAAGAAAATTTAATGGAGTAGAAATACTAAAGGAAATCAATCAATTACCCCCATAACTATGTCAGCCTTCACTATGTGAAGAACAAATGAAGTACCAACATTTTGAAATAAAAGGACCATCCTGACTGGCCTGGGAGTATAATAAGCACAAGTTGAGTACTTCTGGTATGATCCTTTCCATTATTCTAAGCAAGGCACTTTCATTATCCCTTGAGGAAGGCATAATGTCATGGAAAATATATGAAGTCACAACACAGTACTGAAAGAAGACAATCAGTCACATTAACATAGTATTTGTCAGGTAAGAAATCTGCTGATGAATCAGCTATACCTTGGTTTTGTAAAGTAAGTTTTCCTTCAAGAAGATGAAGAAAATTAAGTCACCTGGCACCATCATTGTTGTGAAGTTTTGTGGTATCCATGGTACAAGTATGTGCTAACAGCTGACTTGGATTCTCACTCAAAATCATCCAATGGATTTCAGGCCACCTAATTTCCATACTTTCCCTACTACTGAGAGTGCAATAACATTTTAAATGCATACAAATTAAGCATTTTAATAGGTAGTGAATCACCTCCTTGATTATGACATCCTTTCAGTAATGTGAAGAATCACTAAATCACCAATACCTGAACTGCCAGGCAAAACAGTTTAGTGTGGCTCTAGAAAGGGGTGAACAGAAACTGGTATCTCTGACAGGTATCCATATTGTTCTAAAAGGTGACTTTTTTGCCCTTCAAGAAAATGTAATGCTATGGGGACACACATGAGAGTTTAAAATGCAATATTAATAGGAGAATGAGTCTCGGGCATAATATTTTTCATGTCAGAAACCAGTCACTGTCATAGATATAACTAGATGAGTTCAAACTTTTTCCCTCTAGGAGGTGAAAAAAATATAACGTTGATTATGTGTACATGGCAGATAGTTCTAGGGAAATGATGCCCAGTCTTCACAAAACAGTACCTTTATTTTCATTACATAGCAGGTGTCTTCCTGAGTATGTTCCCACAAGCTGCATATGACAGCAAATAGCCTTGGCTAGTGGACACAGAATAGGACATTCAGATGGAAATCAATCCAGTAAATCCCAAACTCTATTTTAAGTGAGATGCAACAAAGGAGCAAGCAACTAGGAATACAGAAGAGAGTCCACCAGGCACTTGAGGAGAGGAACTACAGTCTCACCAGTATTCTGTTTTTTGATGCACTAGAAAAACCCCTAAAGCACCAAGACATTGACTTTAGACTCACAGTTAATACAGTTCAATGTCTACTAGAAAAATGAAGTTGTGAACGTAAGGAATGATTCTGAGGAAAATCAATCCCCTACCTTCTACAACTTGTTACACATTACCCTCACTTGGGGGACATTCAATTGATCCTCCGTTTATGTCCTATAACACAGGCTAGAAAGGGACTCCAAATTGCCCTGAATAGCATAATACTGAGAAAGTTATTCTGGATTTAGCAATCCCCTACAATCTAAGTCTGACAACATCACTGTCACCAAGCCTATGTCATCCTGTGGGAGCTGTGCTAACTGATGGTCAATTGCTACAATGGCTCTATTAGCAGTTAAAAAAAGAAGCAATTTTTCAAATGGTAAAGCAGATTTCTGCACGTCAACACTGTCAGAGATTTGCCAGAAGCAGCCATGCCATGAAGTGAGACCAGCTATTGTTCACAGGTTTGATGAATACAATAATCCATAGTGAATTGTGGGCACTGTTGATCAGGTGCTGAGGGCTTGAACATAGGGTGAGTGACTCTTGGGAAAAACAGTCAATGTAGTTTACACCTGGCACCATCACTGTTAACAAGCTGGGTGGCACGACATGTGTTTCACAGGTAAAGTAACCAAGTGTTTTGAGCAGAGGGATTCATACTCATGATCAAGTTGTTTCTCCTGATCTGTGAGTAAAAACTGTGAGTTTCAGACTGACTTTCTAGACTGCTTGTCCCTGCCAGGGCTGGTGAAGTATACAAACACAGGCCAATAGGGCCCTCTGGCCAGGAGCTGCTGAAAATGGTAAAAATAAGGGAACTGCAAATACTTTTTGTATTGGTTGAGTCTATTTTCATGTCTACCACCTATGAAAGAGAGGAAAATATTTAAGGAAATCATCAATAAGTAATTATGATATATTAATGCTATAACGAAGTTGTGTGGAAGTTGTTGGGAAAGCACAGAGAATGGGAATATTATCCATTCATGTTTTTCAAGCTCAGCTTGCAACTGAATTTCCTGGGGGACTTGTTAATATAGAAGCACTCACACTTCTTATTCAGTAGTATTGTCCTGTGGCTTGAGAATTTGCATCTCTAATATTTTCCCAGGTGCCAATGCTGCTTGTTTTGGATCATGTGTAAATCTCTGATCTACACTAATGAGAGACATTTCTAATGAGATCAAAATTGAGTTGGGTCTTCAAGAAAATAAAGATTTCCCATGTATGATTTGAAAAGAAGGATACTTGAGACAACAAAAAGATAAACTCTCTATAGCAAGTAATAGGAAGTATAGGGAATTAAGGATTAAAAACAAAGTAAGAATCAGGAAAGGCCTCAGAGAAATCTGCTTTGACAACTGAAGATTGAGTGTGTTTGCAAGAGAGACAAATTAGTATGAACATTTCAGGAAAGTAAAGATAGCATATGCAGAACAAAGGAATGGTAAGGAAAATTATTTCCTTCAAATGACTGAAAGTGTAAGATCATTTATAAGGGTGTGACAAAGGTAATGAGTGTCTGAATGAGAGGAGTTGTGAGGTAAAAACCAGAAGTTTCAGAAGTGGCAGTAGTGAGGATGAAGGAAAAGGAATAAAGGTGTAAAATGCCTAGAGAGTAGAATCCTGAGGATTCCAGGATCAATTAGCATAGAGAGAAGGAAAAAGTGAGCTGTCAAGAAGAGTCAAGATTATTTATGGATTTTTTTAACATGGTGGTTTGTAAATACTGGCTGGGTCTTGTCAGGAAAAACATGAGGAAACTAAACTCTGTGTTTATGTGTGTGTGCGTGTGTGTACACAAAGGTATGTGGAGTTTGAGTAAAAACATTTAATTTTGACAGGTGAAAATTGTCTAATGGCAATGGTGAAGTATAAATGAGGTGACTAAAATGCTTTCAAGTGTATCAAGGAATTAACAATACAATTAAGAATCCCCAAGTTCAGATTTATGACTTGAAAGATACCCAAAGAAATAAGCACACTATATTAGGAATATTTATATTTATACTCTGATATAATTTACTCATACTTAATAGACATCTGGGAAGCCATATTCTATTTGTGATGGTCATAGGAAGACAAAGCAACAGCATGGGGTAGAGATCTGCTGGAGAGTCTAGTTAATGGCTTTAAATATATTTATTAAATATTTATTTATTTATGTACACAAGAGCTTGGGCCAGAGGTGAAGAGAGGTGAGAGGATTCATCAGAGACAGAATGGGGAGCAGAACAGATGGATTTGCTGAAGTACACGGTGAGATGAGCAGTGGACAAGATAGGAGAGATCGGCTGTGCCATGTGGTTTTTAGATCCCTGGCCAGGGATCAGGGACCAAACTCATGCTGCAGTGGCTACAGATAACCTAATAGTTCTGAGAGTTAATCCTTTGCACCACCAGGGAGGCCCTAACTTTCAATATTTTTACAATTAATTTATATAGTGATTACCTTGGAGATATACCTAAGGAGAAAATCCACTGGAGAAGAAATGGGTAAAGAGAGGAGACATAACAAAGAAAACCTTTAAAGACCATGCCTTCAATCCTAATATATTTCCAATATGCTAAAAGGCTTTTGTTTAGGGGTAAAAAAAATAACTGAGTATGGGTTGGGTAACTTTACCACCAACAAAGCATTCTGCAGTGAAGTATTTGCCACTGTGATTTCAAAGACCTGTTAGACTTAGTCTAAAATAGTGAATAGATAGTGAATATTAGTGTCAGTATTAACATCTAGTATTAACATAATTTAAAATCATACAATTGAAATTTTATCCAGAAATGTGCATGTATTAGGTTTGTACTACTTAATACTGCAGAATGAACTTAATGCACTTTAATACATACAAATCATGAACAATTTATACTACAAAGGTATGTATTACTAAAGAATCTACCACATTAAGGATTAGAGAAGTGTAACTTTGATAGTTAATGTGAATGGCACTGACAGTTTTTATCTTACAACCTCAAACTATTCATTGTTGAGTTTGACTATCTTATCATTTTTAAAGAAAAGTTTCTATTGATTTTCTCCTGGCACCTTAATGAATCATGCTGCATATCCCCTCAGGTGCATTCACTCAACTGTGGTGCCACTGTTATGTATTAAGAACATAGAATAAATTCTTTTTAAAAAAGAAACTTAAGGTCATATGTTAATAACACTCCCCCAAAGGAACATACCTTATAAGGACCTTCAAGGAGCACAGTTGCCTTTGAACTTATTGTTCTCTGTGCTCTGGGGGCATCATCTGCACTCCTTTTTCATTACTTGATATCATTTTCTAGTCTATGGGCATCCTATGATTATTTTTCCACTTCCCTCACTAAATTGTAAACTCAAGAGAAAAAGTTATATCTTATTTTGCCATATAAAACAATACTAAAGAGCAGATGTCTTATACAGG
This sequence comes from Galemys pyrenaicus, assembly GCA_019455555.1. NCBI lineage: Eukaryota > Metazoa > Chordata > Mammalia > Eulipotyphla > Talpidae > Galemys > Galemys pyrenaicus. Next base: position 218,605 of record JAGFMF010011664.1, on the reverse strand, counting down.
AGATTTAAGGTATACAGCAAATAAGGACACAGGAAATTAGATATACTTACCAGATATTCTAACCAGCAATGACAACATATTTTAAATTATTTTTAAAGATTTATTTCTCTATCTATCTATCTATTTATTTATTTATTTGTGCATGCATAGAACTGGGGTGTAAGTCAGAGTTGTGGGGGGATGAGAGGATTCACCATAGACAGAGTAGGGAGCAGAACAGGCAGATCTACTGAAATATAGTGCTGAGGGGACAGTGGGCAAGAAAGAAAAGGTCTGCTGTTCCATATGTGGGTTAGGTCTCTGGCTGGGGCTCGAACTCAGGCCTTAGAGATAATAGTGCTGAAACTTAACCCCTATACCACCAGGGAGGTCCCATGACAAAATATTTTCTATAATAAGAAATTATTTTAATTTTTTTAGAGTAAGAGTTGTAACCGCAATAATATAATCTAGTTAGTATATACAACAACCAAATTTTTATCTAATATATTCTTTAGAGTATTTAGAGAATTTATTTTTGTATAATTCTTTTCCACTATCATTTCCCCACAGATACTTCCAAAATTACTACTGTATAACCATACACATTATAACATGGTATATATGTTACTACATAATTTGATATATATCATATAACATATAGCATTGGAACAATATATCACAATGTTTATGTATATAATACATTGTATACTATATGCCATTTAAAAATATACATATCATACATATAATTTACACACTGAATCTAGAGAGTCTACCTTGAATTTTAATTGCTTTTTTATTTTAAAATAAGAATAATTATAATGGGATATCTTGTCTACTTCTCTGCATACAATTTGTCATGGTTTCCTTTCTTCCAATTTTAAGAGAAACTGAATATATTCCACAGTTGTTATTACCTTGGTTCTATCTGATCCTTTTAGTTTTGTTTCTCTGTATTCTAAACAGAATTGTGCATTGCTTTTAAGTTATAACCTTTAACTTAGCCTGTTTGTCTCTCATCACAAAGCAGTCAGAAAGAACCAAGCTACAGCTGACTTAATAGCATAGCAGATAGTCAATTTTATTTGAGTAAATTACTATCTTTTTAATGATTGTGAGGGCAAACCTCATTTTGTAGAGTAAAACCATGTTCTACCATTCATGTATAATTATGATGATGGTGATGATGGAGAAGAAGAAAAAGAAAAAGGAAGGGACAGTAAGACAGAGGATATGGAAAGCATAAAAGAAGAGGAAAGGGGAAAACAAAATCTTACACAATCATCAGGGTATTTTGGCAACAATATCCTTAACAAAATACTGTTCATAAGAAACAAAAACCTCTCTGTGCATTGGGTTTACAATGAAGGTTTAAAGAAACTTCTGGAGGGGCCTCCCTGGTGGCACAGTGGGTTAAGCAGCCCACTATGAAGTAAACTGCAGTCACTGCAGCACGAGTTTGATCCCTGGCCCTGTCCAGGGGGGTGACCCACATGGGGTGGCAGACCTCTCCTGCCTTGCCTGCTGTTCCGATCTGCCTGTTCTGTTCCCCACTCTGTCTTTGGTGAATCCTCTCTCCCCATGCCTCTGGCCTGTACCCTTGTTCTTGTATGCATAAATAAATGAATCTTTAAAAAAATTAAAAAGAAACTTCTGGAGTTTAAAGTTTCTAGATTTGAGTCTCACTTTTATACATTTCCATAGGCAAGCTGTGAATCTGCTAAACCCTAGTAGCATCACTCAAACATACAATAATAGCCATATGTTAGTATTTGTGAAATTAAGTGCAGTAACTCAAGTTCTTTGCATAGCACATAATAATATTAAGCACTCAAAAGTTAGTACCTGTATTATCATTAGTTTCAGTCCCCTGTAAATAATACCCTTTCCTTTTAGGTGTTACTCTTAATATTGCCAATTCTTAAGCATTTTGATTCTATCCTTCATTTGGATGTCCATTTAAGCAGAACTAAAGTAAAACACATTTTTTAAACTTGTACTTTGTAGACTTTGATCACAATTATTTTTTTGATGAGTGTAAGTGCCCTTTGCTGCTCTGAATAGGTCATGTTTATTTCCTAATGGAACAAAATATGATGTTCTTTTGATAATCCTGCTTTTTTTCTGACTGTCACTGCTTTCATTGCATTGCTTCTTCAAATGGTGGAATCTGGCACCAATAATCAAATAGTAGGTGACACTAACACCACTCTTTTATAAATCTAAGGCCAATGCAGAAAATGGCATCATACAAAGAGAGTACATTGCTAAATACCCTTACATCACAAAAGTAACTCATCAAGAGATGTGATGTAAGCAGATTTTGGTACCAATTTTTACTCTGCGATTGCATTATATAAAGCAACAATTGTTGCTTTTCTGTTGTTTAGAAAGGTAGCCATTTTATTTAATAACCAGTACTCAACCTGGTATAAAAATTATATGTATTCCTTGAGCCTTCTATTTCCACTAAAAGTTGTTCACCTCATGGATAAAATACTAAGTATATTAAACAACTTTTCACTCACTCATAGAAACAAATATCCTTTGGCCAGTTTAGTGTCAAAAAGAAAGACTCATTATAATCACTAAACATCCAGGCCCTTAATCATGACAAAACTCAAGTACTGATATAAAATTATACCCACTCTTCCTACTGTGACTCAGCAACCCCATTTCAAGGTATGTACCTAATTAGGAAAAAGTATATAAATTGCTAGGACATATGTACCATAATGTGCATAGGTGCTTTATCTGAAGTAGCCCTAAACAGGATACATTTCTAATAACAAGCAATGACAGACTGGATGATGTCCCTATGATGGAATTTTTACGCAAAAAAGAAAAAATTAGGCACAGGAAGCAAAACATGAACTGATTTCTCAAGCACACAGAAAAACAAACTTTATGCAAAAGAGTGTGTACTATAAAATCCCAGGTAAATTAAGCTATTAAAAACTCATTAATTAACTATATTTGACAGATATATGAAATACAAAGACTATTAATGAAGTAAATAAATTCATGTCCATCTGAAAGGGAACATACCTTTAGAATCTGTCTAAAGATGTATAGCAATATCTGTTATCTGCTTAAATAGTTTCTGGAACTTTAAATAGTGCATAATCTATAAAATGATAAAGTTTTTAAGTATAATTGCCATTGTAAACATGCATGTAAATTCAAGTTTATAATATAGCTGTTATTACATGAAAGCTTTTTATAAAAGCAAACAAAATATATACAGTTTTCAGAATCTTATATGCACTCATCTTCAGTTTTATTAACCTACATGCTATGAGGAAAATACTCACATACACAAATGTTTTTATGTACATCAAAAACTAGGCAATGGGGGCCTCCGTGGTGGCGCAAGGAGTTAAGCATTGCACTATGAAGCATCTGCCTCCACTACAGCATGATTTCGATCCCAGCCAAGGAGGTGACCCACATGGTGGTGGCAGACCTCTCCTGCCTTGCCCGTTGCTCCCCTGTGCAGTATGTTTCAGTAGATCCGCCTGTTCTGCTCCCCTCTCTGTCTCTGGTGAATCCTCTCACCCTGCCCCCCCACATCTCTGATCTATACCCCAGTTCTTGTATGCATAAATAAATCTTAAAAAAAAAGCTAGGCAATGACCTATTCTTAAGCTATATTTAATGTATTGATATGTTGCAAGTATTTATCCTGCAAAGCATAATACAAACGGAGAACAGTACAATCAGATCAATGTAGAGAGTCAGAGAGGAGCTGCATAAACACCACTCAGATGGAGTACAAGAAAACATTGTTAAACTCCCAGAAGATTAGAGAGGTAAATTCCCTTTACCACTTCCCATCACTATGTCAGCCCACTTTATCATAATTTACCTGACACTTTTAGACTGATTTCATCTGTCAGAAATGAAAAGAATAACAGCTGTCCTGGTAACTATTTCTTCTCTACCTAGAATGCCAGGTGAGAGTAAATGACCTAGCTATAAAGTGCTAATGACAGTAACTCCTTGTAAACATGCAGAGAGCTATCACTCTTTTTACCAGAACACACCTTGTCTGCCTAGGCTGTATACACTAAATAAACATGGAGGGGAGCCTGCCACATCAGGAGTGGATATGAGGATTAAATAAAAACAATTTAAAGTCTCTGGAAATTAACTTAAGGACATATAGCAAGTCGGAAAAAATACTCAAAAGTAACCCACTAAATCTCCATGAGAGCATCAAGAAGCCATGGCATCTGAGTTATGATCTTCTTTCATGCACCTTCCTCCAAGCTCTGTGTTACAGAATCTCTACTGTGTATGTGGCCAATAAGATAATCTTTCTGACACCTCCAGTAACCAGTGGAGGGCTCCAATATCATCATGGGAGGTGAGGTTGCCTGTGTTTCTCAATCATCGCTTCCCTACAAGTTCCCTGTTGCAGAAACTCTATTCTAGGCAAAAACAGTTGAGATGACCCAGGTACATTTCCTGCACCACTTCTCACTCATATGGTAGAATGTACCTCAGATATAACAAGCTGCTGATATTGAGCCTTGATACCTTTCTTCTACCTGTCTGGTTTGTTGGGCAGAGGAAAGACAGTCCAAGAACAGCTGGGGCAACTGTATTTCTTCACTAATGTTCACTCACAGAGCAGAAGCATCACTTGGAAAGAAATGGGTTTATTTCCTACTCTAGCTAAGATGCTAAGTAACAAAGTAGTTTTATATAATGCAATAGACAGGCTGTAAGCCCTGGTATCTCAGCAATTCTATCCAAAGGTACTGAATTTATTTGGAATGTAACAGTGGGCGCTCATACCAAGAATATTAATGGGCTGATTCCTCCATATAAGTAGTAGCAACAGGAGGGAAGAGCACAAGAGTCTATGATGATAGTTCATGGATGTGTCTTGGTGGTGGTAATTTATGGGGAGAATACCTCAAAGGAGAAATCACACACTGTACAAAAATGGCCAACATTGTAAGAATATATAAATAAAAACGAAAAAAGTAGTAGCAATGAGGGAGATGGTAGAGCAGGAAGAAATTTAATTTAGAGAATCAGAAAAAGTGATAACCAAAAGAACCACACTCATCCATGGGGGGCCAGGAGGCTATCTGCACGTTTCAGACTGCATCCACTCAAAAGCTATTAGAATTGGATGTGGAGGAAGATCTGAAAGCATTCCCAAATCACAAATAGATCCATTAGCAAAGAGCAGAGCTTTGATGGCTCAAAGTGCTTAGCATAAAGTTTGACCAATCAGTGGCTAAACAATAAGCTCTTCTGACACAGGACAGCCACTAGGAAGCCATACTAAAAAGTGCAATAATAGCCCACTCTTTCCAAGGCTGAAAGGCTAAAACTACGAAACTAAAATCATGAAAGTAGTCTCCAAAGCACAAATTGATCCAAAGGTAAAAATGGATCCAAGATATTTGTTCCAAGAAAAGAGTGAATATCTTCTGCTTCAGAGGCCTAAACACAGCTTTTGGCCAATTACTATCTCATGCAAACCAAAGGAGGACCCTTAGGATGTTGGCTGAAATACATAAACCTTGAAAAAAGTTGGGCAATCAGAAGCTACACACTGTAGTAGAAACAGATTTTAAAGAACTAGTTTGGAAATGTCACTTAACAAAAAACAAATCTGTATCCAGATTTACTATTTATATTATCTATTAAGTTGAGTTTTTAATAAAATAAGACTATGAAAACATACAAAAAAGTAAGAGTGTGGCACATATACAAAACATAAGATGAACAACAGAGATTACATTTGGGAACTATCAGACAAAACTTCAAAATAGTTATTCTAAATATGTTCAAAGAACTAAAAGAAACCATGATTAATTAAAGAAATATATGCTAATAGTGATTCATCAAATAGAAAATAAAAACAGATTCAGGAGCCTCCCTGGTGATGCAAGGGGTTAAGGCACAGCACTATAAAGCTATGTGCAGCTACTGCAGCATGAGTTCTATTCCTGGCCAGGGAGCTGACACACATGGTGCAGCAGACCTCTCCTGTCCTGCCCACTGCACCCCTCAGCAATATATTTCATTCAATCTGCTGTTCTGTTCCCCTTTCTCTCTAGTGACTACTCTCACCCCCCGATCCTCTGGTCTGTACCCCCAGTTCACGTATGCATAAATAGATAAATCTTTAAAAAAATAAATAAAAATAAAAACACATTCAGGCTTAGATAGGGAGGGAGTTTAATTAGACTATTGTATGAGAGGGAATGTTCTGATCTCAAAATAAGTGAATGTCTCAAAATTAAAAAGAAAAAGGCTTTTCTTTTATAGGGTAAAAGAGAAGAAAAGGAAAGATAAGCAGAAACTTTGGAAAGAGTTAGGACTAGCAAAGAGAAATGACCTATGAGATTTGACAAAAATTGGTCATGCTGTGATGAGCTGGTTCCCAAGATAAGCTGATAAAGGGAAACATTTTTTTTCCTTTTGGTTCTTGCTTGGACTTAAGGGCAAACAGAGTTCAGAGACCAGTAAGAAAGAGTAAAGCATGACGAGAGTATGGTAAAGACAAAGCAGAGGGTAAAAATGGAAAACAGTGAACACTTGGTCAAGAATATCGATAAAGACTTAGACCTAAGTGCTCAGTGAAAGAGGAGTGCAGCAGGAAACTGTGATATGTGTGTGTGTGTTATAAAAAGAAGATGGGGCCTACCTGGTGGTGCAGGGGTTGAAGACTCAGTGCAATTAAGCTATTACCAGCTACTGTGGCATGGGTTCGATCCCTAGCCAGGTTGCTAACCCACATGGCATAACAGACCTCTCGTGTCTCGTTCACTGCTCCCCTTGGCAGTGTGTTTCAGTGGATACATCTATTCTGCTCCCTGCTCTGTCTCTGGTGAATGGTCTCACTCCTCGCGCCTCTGACTTGCACCCCAGTTCTTCTATGAGCAAATAAATGAAAATAAATCTTAAAAAAAAGAAAAAGAAATAAAAAGTAAGATGAGCTCATGCCATTTTTGACAATGTGGATGTAACTGCAGAGGATAATGCTAAGTGAATTAAGTCATGAGAAAGACAAATATTGTATGATCTCACTTATATGCGGAATATCAAGAAACAAAATAAAGGATTAGTCAAAATCAAACCATGAATAAATTCTTGACATCTGACTACAGAACTGAGGGAATCAGAAGGGGAGGGTGATGGAATGGCAGTTGAGGAGAAAAGGGGCCCAGTGGAAATTAGTGAGGCATCACTAGGGCACTAGTGCTGGCCAGGATATGGCAATATAAATTTCTAGATCTTTAAGCCTATAACCCCCCACAAAGCAGACACAACAATGTAAGACACCTCATAAACATAATTTGAATAAAAAGATAATCTCAAAAAAAAAACCTTTAAAGAAATTTGAAATTCTACAGTAGACAACGTCCAAAAAAGATAAACTCTTGTCATTTGTGACACAGAGGTGGAAGGGATAACACTAAGCAAAATCAGTCAGAAGGAGAAATACTGGATGGTATCACTTATATGTGGAACACAGGAAAATGAAACAAAGGGGTCAGATAAAACCAAACTAAAAAAACTAACCCTTGAAATCTGACTGTGGGATGGGGGCAACCAGTCAGAGAGGAGGAAGGCAAAGGGGAGGGATGAGAACAAAGATGGAGGGGGAAGAACAAGGGTCTAGGGTGGTGGACTACGGGTTCTTTGGTGGTGTGTGCACTGTAGCAACACTGACTGAAGGGGGGATCCCACACTTCTATAATGGAAACAATGTAAATCAATATTAATAAAAATTAAGATAAACCATAAAACAACTGAGATAATGTGACCAAATAAAAAGATACAATTTTACTATAAAGATATTAAAATGTATTTTATAAATTATTTAATATCTTCAGAGGACATGACTGAAGTGAGAAAAATAAAATCACAGAACTATAAAAGAAAGAATCAAATTCTAGAGTAGAAAATCATGGTAAACAAAATGAAGAATTTACTTGGGAAATCTCAAAACCAGACAGTGACAAAAAAATAATGAACAGTGAACATTAGAAAAATCAGTAAGAACACAAAGGAAAATGAAATAACATGAACAGAGCCTCAGAAAGTTGTGGTACACCATCAAGAGTACCAACATAGACACAATGGAAGCAGCAGAAGGAAAATCAAGAGAGAAAGGGATAGACAATATATGCAAAATAATAATAGCTGAAAACTTCACAGATTTGATGAAAAACACCAATCTATACATCCAAGAAATTCAACAAATTCCACAGAGCATAAATGTAAGGTGATCCATGTTAAGAGCTATCACAGTCAAAATGCTGAAAATAAAAGACCAAAATATTGAAAGAAAAGTGAACCTCAATATAGACCTCAATTAAGACAAAAATTTGAAGCACTATCAAAAATGCCATGGGATGATACATTAAAAGAAAAAAATAACAAATTGACAACCAAGATTCCTATAGCCATCAAAATTATCTTTCAAAATGAAGACAACTGCAGATAAAGAAAACCAGAAATAATTCATGTTATGCATCCTGCAACATTTGAAATTCTAAAGGAAGTGCTTCGGCAAGACAGGAGTGATGACAGACATAAAATTTTAAATCCAGAGTCTCCATCCACAAGACAGTAGGATAGGGAGGTTTAAACCATCTTCTTCCCTATGCATAACTACAAAAAAGAACTAAAGTTTACTCAAAGGAAATTTCAAAAGCTCATGACCAGAGATGGGGAATTTTCCCATGGAAATTTTACCCTGCTGTCAGTGGTTTACAATGTAGGAAGGGGCAAGAAAAGCTGAGGCCAGGGTGGCAGCCATTTCAGGCAGCAAAACAGGCTGGGGGCTTGCCAAGGAAAATGCAGCACACATACCAGCTTAGTTACTGTTTCCATGGAGACTTTTCAGGGAGTGAGTGATGCAGATGGGCATGCACATATATTGAACAACTGATTTGGTTCAGTCTGATTCTTAGAAATCAGACTAAGCACTACCCAGGCAATGGAGACTCCTCCCCACTCCCAGCAGAAAGACTAGAAGGCAAGACCTGTCAGGGTGTTTGTTGAACTCGGGGTTTGCTCAGTGAGACTCTCTGACAATCAGTAGCACTGGTGGTGGAGAGCCTTCCTTGCTCCCAGCAAAAAGACCCCACAAAAAGAACCACCATGTCATGTAGTCCAAGGCCTCTTACCTGGTGACCTGAGTAGAGTGGCATGCACCCCATGCTGCAGAGAGGAGCAGAAGACTGGATATGGCAATTTAGGATCCCTGAAGCAGTGACAGAGCTTGTTCCGAAAAGAGAGAAGAGGCAGCATAATTGACCTATCTGCTTGCAGAAGTCTCACAGCCCACCAGGAATGGCAATGAGACTTTGGGCTCCAGCTTCCACTCCATCCCTCACCTGCCATCAAGGCAAAAGGGAAATAAAGAAAAGTAAACCAACAAAATCCCAAACCACAAAATCAACAACAAAAAACAATAAGGCAATCCAAATGCCCAGGAAGCAAGGAACATTTGAACACAGGATGGGAAAAACAGGAGGAGGAGAATAGAGTTCAAAGACATATATAAAGAACACAGAAGTAGAAGACCTAACAGACTAAGATTTTAGAATAACAAATTTTAAGATGCTAAATGAGGTACTGAAGGTCAGTCAAACACAGAAAGGCAGGCGCAGGAGCTTAGAAAAAGATTTCCAGTAACAAAAACAATTCTTCACCAAGACACTGAAGTTATTAGAAAACACACACACACACACACACACACACTCTGAATGAATGAAATGAGAAAAAATTATGGAAAGCATACTGGATAGATTTAAGGTGGCAGAAGAAAGAATTTCATAAATTGAAAAGACAAATATACAAATCATCCAAGTAGGAGAAGAGAGCAAAATAAGATTTAGGAAAAATAAAGAAACTCTACAAGAACTATCAGTCTTAACTGGAAGAGGAAACAAGGATAACAGGCTTTCCAAGAGTAACCGAGAGAGAGAGAGAAAGGAACAGAGAACCTATTCAAAGATGTAAGAACTGAGAACTTTCCAAGCCTATGGACAAAAGCAAACCACATGGAGATTAAACAAAATGCTTTTGAATAACTTTTGCATCAGTGAAGAAACCAAAGGAAAAATAAAAAAAAGAATCTGGAGACTAATAAAAACCACCTAAGAGAACTTATGGGATGCCCTAAAATTACTATTAAAAGGAAAGTACATAGTGATGAACGAGAAAAACCTCAAATGAACAATCTAACTTTACACCTAAAGGAACTAGAAAAATCAGTAGAAAGAAATAATAAAAATTGGAGTGGAAGTAAAGGAAACAGAAAACCATTCAAAAAATCAATGAAACCAAGAAACTAACTACTGGTTGCTTGAAAGGATAAACAAAATTGATAAACCCTTAGGTAACCTCACTAAGAGGTACTAAAATACAAATTAAAAAACAAATTTTTTTCAGGAAGAAAATCAGTAAGTTTATTGTCAGATAAGGAGAAGGACAGGAAAACTGAGCAGAGAGGGGTCCTGAGCAGTGACCCCATTTTAGATTTTTTTTTAAATTTTAAGATAAAAACTCAGGGGTCTCCTGGTGGCACAAGGGGTTAGGTCTCAGCACTACCGAGCCAGCCAGGGAGCTGACCCACATGGCGTAGCAGACCTCTCCTGTCTCCCACGCTGCTCCCCTCAGCAGTGTATTTCAGTCAATCTGCCTGTTCTTTTCCCCATTCTGTCTCTGATGAATCCTCTCATTTCCCACATTTGTACATTTGGCCTAGACCTCAGTTCTCCTATGACTAAATGAAATCTTTGAAACAAAACAAAATGTATTATGACTTGGATATAAGATCTGAAACCACAATTACTAAGAAGAAAACATAGGTGATACATACCTAGATACCAGCAACTACAGAGATGCTTTGGGGAATGCAATCCTAACAGCAGGATAAACACAGGCAACAATAGACTACTGGGACCACATCAAACTAAAAAGCTTTTATATCTGGTGAAAGAAACCAACACAAAAACAAAAAGTAATTTATGGATGGGGAGAAGATATTTTCATATCACACATCTGACAAGTGGTTAATTTCCAAATCATAAAAAGAACTCATACAACTCAACAGCAACAAGAACAAAACCTAGACAAAAATGGGCGAAAGACTTAGACAAATTTTCTGAAGAAGACATTCAAACTGCCTACAGGTATATGAAAAAAAAATGATCAACATCACTTATTATAAGGGAAATGCAAATGAAAGCCAGATCTCACCCCTGTAAAAATAAATGTCTTATATAAAAAAGACTGGAAATAGCAAATATCAGTGAGGATATAAAGAAACTGGAAAAGCACAGAAAACATAATTCTTAGACTTTGTGAAAAATATACTGGTTACAAGAGTGAACAGAGGAGGGAAAAGTGGTAGGAATGGGGAAGTAAGAGGACATGTAATCAGTACAGGAATTTTGGGGCAGGGGTGTAAAGCAAGTGTACATATAATTATGTAATATACATATAGTTATGTAAATGACATTTGGTAAAAATTAATATGATGTGAGGCAAAAAATTTAAATCCATGTGAAAAATATAATGATTTGGAATAAAAGGAATTATACAGATAATGATAAACTGCATAATTACACATAGGTATTCTTTTCTTATCATAACTGATTTTAAAACCATTTTTACAAAAACTAAGTATGATATATTTGATCATGTAATATCGATATAAATATAATTCACAAATGAGAGAGTTTGCATGAATCTATATTGGAATAAGGTAATGAAAGAAGATGGTACACAAATACACAAGAATTGGGATATAGAAAGAAATTTAATATAAAATAAACTAGAAATATTTTTTTTTTACTTCCCTAGCTACTACAATCGTCACTAGGCATACACTTATCTAAAGGAATAATGGTAACAATAACTGTTTTGTGTGTAACATCTCGTGTAGGTATTCCTAGTTCACTGTAGCTCTATGTACAATAGCTAAGTTATGCAGTCAGTCTTCTAAGGAGTATGTCTCAGTTATCTACTACTCCTGCCATTTGCAACAACATAGAACTGGAAAGGATAATGCTAAGTGAAATAAGCCAGAAGGAGAAAGACAGATATAGAATGGTGTCAACTGCATGGGGAATACAGAGAAACATAACAAAGGGTAAGTCAAAACACAACCAAAATAAACTCTTAATATCTGATGCAAATCTAAGGCAAACAGAGGGGGAGCACAAAGGGTGGGAGTGAGGGAAGGAAAGGGTTCGATGGAACATGGTAAAGGATCATTGGGGCATTGATAGTGGGCAGGGTGTGAAAGTAAACATTTGAAAGGTCTGAATTTATAGCCCACAAAACAGATAAAAAATTGTAGAACTACTTTATCTCAGTAAATGTACTTTTGGGGAAAAAATAAAACAAAATATGTATACAAGCAATAGTACAATAAAAGTGAGAGAATGGAATTTTACAGCCGTAAAAGATATATATCATACCACCAATCTAGAATTCCATACTCTGCAAAATTATCTTTCAAAATTGAAAGAGAAATAAAACCTCGGGTAAATAAGAATTAGGTAAATCTATTGCCAGTAGACTTACCTTGCAAGAATTAATAAAAGAAATTCTTTAAGAGAAGGAAAATTACATAGGTCAGAAATTCACAGCTTAATAAAGGATGGAAGAATAGTAGGGGAAAAATGGCAAAATAAGAACTTTTATTTTTCTTATACTAAATTACTCAGTAGATTACAGCTTGTTGAAAATAACAGGAGCAACAATGTATTCAATTGCATATATAAACACAAATATGTTCACCCATATCTGCTATACATTTACACTCATGTAAATAAAATACACACACATGCATCTATGTTGATGTTTAAGTGAAAAAAATGGATGGGAGGAAGGAATTAACTACATTTTGTAATTAAAAGGTACTTCCACTACCCATGAAGCAGTTTGATGTTATTTGAAAGTAGATTTGGATTATTCGTAAATGTTTAGTGCAAATTCCAGGGAAACCACTAAAAAGAGTAAAAACAAAGCTTAATTAATATGTTAAAAAAAGAGGTAAAATGGAACATACACGATGCTCAATTAAAACCACACTCAAATGTTGAATATGAAAATGCAGAAAGTAGCATAAAAGCAGAATGTGGATGCCAGAACTAGGGAGGTGGGAGAAAGGAGATGCTGGCTAAAAGGTACAAAGTTTTAGTTATATAAGATATGGACTCTGATGTTCAATATGGTGGCTACAATAATATTGTGATATATACTTGAAACTTGCTGAGAGCAGATCTTAAAAAAAGATAACTAAGGCAATAAATGTTAATTAGCTTGATTATAGTAATAATTTCAAGATGTATATATTTATCAAAACATACTGTACACTTTAAATACAATTTTCATTTATCAACTGTATCTCAATAAATCAGAAAGTATTTTTAAGAAGCAAAACTGTGGAAGTCAAAACCAGAAACAAATTAGAAGAACAACAAATATAAAAGATGAAACATGGTCGATATTCATCCAATTATATCAATAGTTATTTTGAACATCAGTGCCTAAGTATGCTAACTATAAAACAGCTTGCCATAGTAGAACCATGAAAGTCACTGAAAATACACAAAACATGTATATTAAAAATACAATGATGGAGAAAGTTACACTCTGTTAACACTAATGAAAAGAAAACAAGAGTAGCTATAAAACTTTCTCACAGAGATTTAGATCAAGGGAAATTACCATGGCTAAAAGGGGCATTACATAATGATAAGGGGGTCAATACTCCAATAAGACATACCAGTCCTTAAAGTGCATGCACCTAAAGACAGAGTTTCAAAATATGTGAGGAAAAAGCTGGTATCACTGCAAGGGGAAATAGATGATAGTGTTACTCTTGTTGGAGACATTAAAACCCCTCTATCAAAAAATGGACAGATAAAGGAGGCAGAAAATCAGTAAGGCTATAGCTGAACTCAACAGAAAATCAATCAACCAGTTATAACTGACATCTATACACTACTTCCAGTAACAACAGAATACATACCTTCTCATATAGGTAAGCTCACATAAAACATTCACCAAAATAGACATTCTAATGAGCCATAAAACACAGTAAGAAATCTTTAAAGTAATAGATATCATTCAGAGTCTTTTCTCAGATGACAGTATAGTGTAAACAAAACTTACATGCACTGGGGAACAAAGAAAACTTCATGTGACTCGCTTTACTGCAGTATGTGCTTTATTGCTGTGATCTGGAACCAAAATGACAGTATCTCTGAGGTGTGTCTGTCTAAGTCAAATGACAGATTCGAGACCAAGAGAACAAAACAGGCTATTCACATGGGCACACCATACTTAAACTGATATTTTTTTTTAATAAAAGGAAACACTATTAGAGAAATAAAGATGCAATGCCTATCTGGGAATAAGAGTTTAAATAATGTCCATGTTTTCAAGAGTATGAGACCAGGAGAAAATGGGGCTAAAAGAAAAAATACAGCTGTCAATCCAGAATTCTGTCAAAATTATCCTTTCAAACTGAGAAAAGATACATTCAAACAATCAAACCTGAGACCATTTGTTGCTGGACAAGCTATCAAATAAATATTAAAGCAATGTCTCAGGTTAAGCGAAAGGATACCTCAAGGAAATTAAAAACTATAGGAGGAGTGAAGGGGACTGGAGAGGGAAAATATGTGCGTATATGAAGCAAAATTGACAAATATGTGTAAAAAACAGGACAAGGACAAGCATATCTTTGTCACATAGGAAAAATGCAAAGTAAAGACAAAGGATTAAAGAAAATACAGTTGTGAGGAGATATTCACAATTAGTGGTGGCATTATAACTCTAAACAGATCAAGAGAAGGAAAAGATTCATGTCAAGCCCCAGAACAACAATTAAACATTGTATAAGCAGTAATCTAAGCTATATACAAATTGGGGTATAACAAATTCTTCAAATGTTTAGAATTTATAACACGCATTATTTACTGTTTTTACTTTCTACTATATTCTACCTCAATAAGAATGGCAATGACATGGTTTGTAGCTGGCATATGCTGCAAACTGAAGGAAAATGTACCAAATCAGAAGATACCTAAATTAAATTATGTGAAATAGTAAGAAAAATACGTATTCCTTGGGAAGCTCAACTGTCTTAACTAAAACTTTATCTAGCTGACATACAGATTATATTGATTTTTCTGTAAAAGAAAATAATATACAGATCTAAAAGTGTTTCAATAACTAGTGTTTGCAGAGCTAAACACTTCTACTAACAGCACACTAGTCTTTTCAGTCCAACCATCTTGCTGAGAAAAACTAGGAAAGCAGGAAAATAATAAAGATATTCTTTGAGGTATCCAAACCCAAGGATGTTAAGTATCTAAAGACAAAGAACTGCAGAAGAGAGGCCTATGTGGTGAAATGCACCTAAATTTACTACTGCTTTTCTCTTCGAAGGCTTTTGCCAATTCCAGAAATGTGACCGAGGATACAAGACACTAAAGAGAAAGTTGTGACTATGGGACTAAGCAACTCAACACAACATAAGCTGTTTCAACCAACCCAGGGGGCAGAATGGACATGACAGTGTACCAGGGAAGAGTGGCATTGAAAAGGTTCATTTGGCACTTCCAAGGGGCTATGGCCTAAAGTCAACATGAACCTAAAATAGAAAGTGCTACACAAAACCTGAGATCCAGCAATAAAACGACTAAATCTCTTGATTGTAAAGAGATGAACTAACCCTTCCTAAGTGCCTCGCAAAAGTAGAAAAAGCTCCCAAAGAAGGATAAAAATCACACAGAGACTTCAATTACTTCTACAGTATTTCTCACAGAAAATCTGGGTTGCAATCAAATTTAACCACACATGCAAAAGGTGAATGGGGAAAAAAAATTGAGACCTGCTTCATCAGATGTGGGATCCATTTTTTTTCCTATTTACTGAGGATACTGGAACAGAATTAAGACTTGGTTATACTCATTCATTTTAGAACAACACTGATATACTGTGATACATCTATTAGAATGGGGAACAATGAAAATCTACTGACCTTAACAAATGATGGCAAAGAGCAAATACAACTCTCAAACACAACTGGGAGGCAGTAAAACAGTCTATTCACATCACACATACTTGCACATGTTCTAAAATAACTGAAAGGAGCAACTATCATGTGATCCAGTCATTCTGTTCCTTGAAGTTTTTTCAAGAGAAGATGAGCTTTCATCTCCATATAAAAACTGCTACAAGAATGTCCATAACATGGGAAAGAGTGGAATGCTTGGGCAGGATCCTGGAAGAGAAATAGGAGGTTCACAGGAACCCTGGTGAGAAAGAAGTGGATATCTGCATCACCTTAAATGCAGAGATGGCTTTATAATGAATATACAGACAATTTGAAACTTAAAGTTAACTTTAACATTGTACAGCTTATTTAAAATCAAGTGTACCTCAGTGAATCCGTTTAAAATGTTAGTATGCACAAAATGTATGCCTTAAAGAAAAATTAAGAGCAGGGACCTCCCTGGTGGCCTAGGGGTTAAGTCTTAGCACTATCACCACTATTGACTGAGTTCGATCCCCAGATAGGGAGCTGACCCACATGGCGCAGCAGACCTCTCCTCTCACCCGCTGCTCCCCTTAGCAGTAGATTTCAGTTGATCTGCCTGTTCTACTCCCCACTCTGTCTCTGGTGAATCCTCTCTCATACACCCTGCACCTCTGGCCTACACCCCAGTTCTTGTATCATAAACACACATCTTTTAAAAAAGACAGTCATTAAATGGAAAATTATTGAAATGAAAAAGAGATCAGTACTTGCATGAATCAGGGATGGAGGTGGGCTTGCTGATAAAAGGGAAGTACCAGGGATTCTTGTGGTGACTAAAATGTTCTCCATCTTGACTGTATGAATGTTAATATTTTGGTTGAGATATTGCCCATAATTGTGCAAGTTAGTAAACTTGGGTAAAGCTTGGTAAAGTGTATATAGAATATATTTGTATTATTTCTTACAAATGCAAATGATGTAGAACTACCTTGAAACAGAAGTTAATTTAGCCTATAGCTTGATATAAACTTGGAATTAATCATCTGTGGGAGATAAAAACATCTATTAACTAAAACTTATTAAAAAAAGAGTTTGGGGAGGGGAAAAGCATTTGCTTCTTGTAATAGTCAACTAGCTCAATGACCCTGCTGAGAAAAGTGGGAAAGATGGAAACATGATATCCTGCCAAAGGTATCACAAGGAGGCAAACATAGAAAGGACAGAGAGGATCTCAGGGTGAAGAAAGTCCAGGGAGTGAAATCCAAAGTTGGTAGCACTTTCTACAATAGTGTTTGCTAGTTCAAAAGAAATGACTGAACACTCAATATGCTAAACAGGAAGCTGAGGCTGAGCAGCTAAGCACCTGTACTGCAGTACTCTCAGGGGACACAAACTGAGCTCAGGGACCAGCAAGGCAGCAGGCTAATGAAACAAAACAGTCTCATGAGTTCATTGGCATCCCTGAGGAGCTATGCCCTAAATGTACGTAAGAACCAGAAATAGAAAATATTTCATAAAACTTTGAGAATCAGTTTCAAAAGTCTTAAGGTCAAAATGAACTTCCTACAGGTAACTGTCTTTGCGTAACAAAAAAACTGCTCTCTGGAGGGAGAAAAATATCACCTGGAGTCTACAATTATTTGATGCAGAAAATCCAATAAAAGTAACTATACATGCAAAAGTATAAACGGAAGGATTAACATTGGGACTGTGGCCCATTTTCTCTATTTATTGGGGATACTAGGACAGAAGAACTAAGACTTGCTTACGCCCAGGCAAGTCAGAGTGACAATGAGGTATGACTGTACACTTGCTAGAAAGGCTATATTTAAAGATACGACCATAGAGTGTTTGCAAGAGTGCAGGGCAACTGAGACACACACACTGCTGATAGGGTACATGGATGTATAATTGTATAGCAAAATATTTGGTCACAATCTAAAAGGACTTAAAGGTACCCTAATCATATGATACAGCAATCCATTCTTTGAAGTTCATCCCCCCAAAATGAAACTATATGAGCATATGAAGACTTGTACAAGAATGTGTACAGCATGTGAAAAGGGGAAGTGTTTGAGTAGGATGAGCAGGGGATTATGAATGTATATAAGGAAAGGAGGGTGAGATGGATACTTACGTTATTTTTACATGTTGATTATTTCAGGAATACATATATCAAAATGCATGTTTATTTTAAAGTTGCACAGTTTATTTTAAACCAATTATATCTCAATAAAGCTAGTAAATAAAATGTGCATAGAGGAAAACTTATTGCATTAGTTGCACAAGTAAAAATACTGAAAATTTAAGATCTGATAAGACACCTCATGAAATTTTCAAAAGGAGTAATTTACTGCTGATAGAAATTAAAGCCATTAAGCAATAAAATTAAGGTCAGTTCATGGAATTTTGAAGATTACAAAAAGGACATATACAGAACTTTTAGGGAACTGTACAAATTAATTAATTTGACTGTGATAATAATTTCACAATGTATATATACATATCAAATTGTTATAGTGTTCACTTTATATACACACATTTTTTCAATCTAACCCTAAAGCTGGAATACATGTTTTTTAAATTGTGCTAATAAATTTGAAATTATATGAATATTCTAAAAATATTAAGGAATCTCAATAGTACTACATAAGTTGTATCTATAATAAGAATCCTCCTTACAAAGGAATTCCATGTCTCAGTGTCTGAATTACTAATATTCTTTCCACAAAATGAGAAATAACTAACTACAATCTTGCAAACTCTCTCACAAACTACTCCACAAAATGTTCTAGGAGGTCCTTAGAAACTATTCACCAAACTGATGAAGACATTATAAGAAAATAAATGTATAAGTTTTATACTTCATATGATGAAAGGGGAATATAACTATGTCTGATAAATGGAAACAAGCATTCACCAATTATAAAACATGATGTCAAATTGAGGTCAAACTGAGAATTCACTCTTATTTAACATTTTTATAAAAAAACCACTGTAAGAAAACAAAAGAAGAAAACCATAAACTATCACAGCCATTTAGGGAAATAATTTAACATAATTTACCACTCACTTAATACTAAAAACAAACAAAAAACTGAAAATAGTGCAGCAAACATCACCCTCAGTGGCGAACTACTGAAAAACTCCCTCCTGAGATAAGAAAAGAGATGATGTCTACTGTTACTTGTCCTATTGAACACTTCATGACAGTCTAGCCGGGGCAATGCAAGAAAATATTTAAAAGACATGAATCTCCTAAGGAAGAAATGTAACCGTCATTATTTGCAGGTTATGTGTTCGTCTCCAGACCACCTATAAACAATCTATAGGCAATATATTAGACTTAATAAGCTAAAAGATTTGGCAAGATTGATGACTATCATACAGTGAATCAAACACCATATTCTGAGTAAAACAATTCATAATAAAATATGCTAGATACAGCATTAGAAATGGTACAAAAATTCCAAAGGATAAGGATATATTTTGAAGCCCTTTTCTAATTACCTATCAGCTAAACTTCGAGAGTCACTATAACCCTGATCATTGTTATCATTTTCTCTGGTATCAATGTAACAAAAATCACTGACTATAAGATAAACTTCAGAGTACACTTGACATTTAATGCTAACAAAACTCTTTTCTAATTCTCCTGTTTTTAAACATACTTCTTTTTCCTGTTGTGTACTAACTCAAAGAGGGGGGTGAGCAAAGCAAATCATATGCCATCTTGTTTCTAATTTTTTATCATTTATTAATTATATATGTACTGTATGCTCACTGCATAATTCTAAAAAATGCAGAATATTCCTTTCAGCACTAACCAGGGCAAGCAATGAAGGGTATGTACATTAACAGAGATACATGTGGCTATGTATTCACATCAATAATATATTTATAAAGTTTGAATATGTCTGAAAATATTTTAAAATGTCCCTTTTTTAAGCAATATATTCAGAGAATTTCTTCTGTAAGGATATATAGCTCTACCTAGTTAGCTGCAAAACCTACATAGTATTCACGTTCTTATTCAATTTCTCATCCAAAGTCACAAATGATACCAGATTAACAAAAAGAATAATAAACCATTTTATACAATATGGGCACTGCATAATTTATTCAGAAACAACAATGTTACTTTATTTGTGCCCATACTTATTAAATGCACATGATGAATAACTGTCAGATACAGTATAGCAAACAAATTACTTTGTAACAGTATAGTAAACTTAAAAATGGTAAAATGCCAAATTGCTATTAAAGTCATTGTAATTTTATACCACTTTAGTAAGTTGACAGCAAGACAAAAAAGTGTCTTGTTACAAATTTAACTTGCACTGAGTAAGTGTATTTAGTAGAGTCGATTCCAATTTTTATATAATTCATATATATATACTTAGATGTAACTGTTAGTTATTTGTTAACTAGATATAATTATTTGCAATACCAAAATGATTATATATTATCTATAAATATTCTTACACATATCTTGTCATTATTTTCTTTGTTGTGTATCCTGCATATTACTAATTGATTTTGATATTTACTATATTTACAGAAATCACTTGTAATACAGATTAACTTGCCACAGCATGACAATATTATATATTATATAATAGCTATAGATATAAAATATTTTTCAATAAGCAGTACAAGTGTCACTTCATTATTCTTTATCAGGAAATACTAGCTATCCTTAATATCTTATCCCAATCACAGAAAGTATCAGATAAATCATTGTAATATTTTGTTTTGGGAATATATTTTACTTTATTTGTATAAAATATGTAAGATATCCTTATTAATTAAATATAAAATAATTTATTGGTTTTTGTTATTTTTCATGCTAGCTATATTTTTGTTTTTGTTGCTTTATTACTATTGTCAATTAAATTATTTTTATTTACACAAATGGAATAATTTGGGTTGACATTAAAGTTACTAAAGTTTTGAAACTTTTTTATTAGTAAACAATACACTTGACATCTCGTCATATACAAATAATATTAATGACGTAAACAAATGCATGACCAACAAAAATGTCTAAGAAATAAATATATATTACCAATCCATGAACAACGATTCGAATGACCTCATCAGGATCCAGGGAAAAACAGAAAAATGCAGTAGACTCTTTCCAAAGCTGAAACTGAAACTCAGAACCATTAAAGCAGTTTCTCAGGCACAAACGTCTTTTTGTGCATAATATTTGAATCTAAGATGTATAACATTTGACTATTAAGTGTCTTGTACTAACCAGAGGAGGCTTCCTAAGAAGTTAGATAAAAGAAAAAAGACCAGAGAAAACTGAGCAAGGTAATCAGAAGATGTACACTGCAGTGGAAGCAGAACTCACATAATTAGTACAGCCTTGTCACCAAACAAACAAGTCAAGTGCAGGAATCAGTCTCCCCCCACTTTATATTATTTAACATGTCCAGTTTTCAAAACAAAAACATAAACTATGAGACATGCAAAGAAAACTTTTGTTATAGAATCTGCAATACATAAACCATTAGTGAAATATATCCAGCATAAAATGAGTAACACCAGATAGAAATTAAAACCCATCTGGATAAAGAAAGATCTCCAGTAAAAATAATTATGTGGGTAATTATAAGTTCCTTTTTTATCATAACTGATTTGAAAGACTGTTGCATGAAACAGTATCAATAAAATTGTGTTTGGTAATGTAATATATACAAATGCAATATATTTGAGAATAAGAACACAAAACAGTGATCAAAAATAGGTCTATATTGGGTTGAAGAAATAAAACTAAATGGTTACACAAATTGACAAGAAGAAATGAAAAATTTCACAAATAGTCTGTAAGACATTTAATATAAAATAAAATCTATAAATGTAATTTGCACTCATTTCATCTAGCTTCTTCAACATAGATAACTATATAAAACAATTACATTATAATGTGTTAGTGTTGGGCATATAACATAAACATAGCATGTCTAACAATAATTATACAAAATGAGGGAACTACAGAGTAATAAATGCTCTGTAATTTGTTGGAATTAATTTAGTATAAATCTGAAGTAGGTTATAATAAATTAGGATTTATCTTGCAAACCAAAGGGAAACCACTAAGATAAACCAAAAACTTTAACTGTTAAAGAAATTAAAAGGTTACACAAAAGTATTAACATAGGAAATTAATAAAAGAAAAATGCAGAAAAAACAGTCATGAGCAAACTAGAAAACAAGGAACAATGCACACGTAAATTCAACCATACTAAGAATAACATTAAATGTGAATGGATTAGGTAATCTAAGCAAAGGACACACTGTAAGGCTAAATAAGGAAATAAGATACTACTAGATACTGTCAGCATGAAACATTAGGCTTAAAGTTAAACTGTTGGAAGTTAAAGAATCATATGTGCCTATTCAAAGAGGGAGCTTGAGAAGCCAGGATGCTAATCAGAAAGTCAGACCTTAGACCCTAAGCAGCTGAGTGAAGCTCTCTGCAGGCTCACCAGCTCAGGGTACAGAGTCTAGAGCATAAGGAGCACCAAGGAGAAAAGTTTTAGATGACCATAAAGGGCTTTATTTGACATTCCTGAGAGGTTATGCTCTAAATGCCTATATGAACCAAAAACAGAAAACTCCTCACAAAACCTGAGAGTCAACTTCAAAAGAACCAATCGCCTGACTTCCTTCCATAAGATAAACTGCTCACATGCCAGCTACCTTCTTAGAAGCAAAAGCAAAGGCTCACGCTCACGCTCACTAGAGGAAGATACTCATTCAAAGCCTCCAATCACTTCAGTGGTATTTAAGGCATACAGAAAATCCAACAAGCAATAAAGAATGAAAATATATGCAAGAGCACAAATGGGAAAAGAAAGGATTAACATCAGGCCTGTGATCCATTTTCTCCATTCATAGGGAATGCCTAGGAAAGAAAGTCACCTACTGCATGTCCATACAATTTTGAGCTACAGGAAGATAACCACTGCACACCTATAAGAACTACAATTAAAAACACTGATGATAACAAGTGCTGGCACAAATGTAAAGCCACTCTGACTCCCACACTGATGTCAAGACATAAAATAGCAGATTCAAGTTGCAATACATTTTGACAAACTCTATGATAACTTTAAAACGCACCTTTCATATGACACAGTCATTCCAAAAGATGAAAGTACAAGTTCATACTAAGACTCATACAAGGATATTCACAGCATGGGAAAGTGCAGGATCAGAATGGGGAAATCCAAATATGCACAAGGACATCTAGGAAGGATGAATCTATTCATTATCTTAACTGTGGTAATGGTTTCACAAACACATGTACATACATATATCAAAATATACGTTGTTCACTTTTCAATGTTCTGTTTGTTTTTAATCAGTTGAAACTAAAATTGTGTGGGATGCATTAACATATGTGTCTAAAGGAAAAACTTGAGCATTCATGCAAAAGCCCAAATCCTAAACATTTAAGATTTGAAAATAAAGCAGCAATTTAAACTACAATTTTGAATATGGAAAGTGAGCAACAATTATGGACAAAATGAATGACTGACAAATCCAAGAGTCTTTTAAAACCATGATGAGTCTCTGGCACGACTAATCAAAGAAATAAAAAAGACATACATTAGCAATGATGGGGTTGTAGATGGGATTATTGTTAGGATCCTAGAGTATCTTTGTATGAGTCTTAGCATGAACTTGTAATTTCACATACATTAGCTTATGAGGAAACATATAGCAAAAAAATACAAAATTCATGAAATGATGGCATTAAAAAAGTAGTTAAATTAGGGAATCTCAAGAATTCTAAATCTATTTAATAAACTGTGTGCATATAGAAAAACCTTCTTACAAATTCTAATGCCTAAACTGCTAGTTTCTGACATAAATTATAAATAAAAGAAATTTTGAACAACTTCCACAAGAAACAGTACAAACTCTTTCCAAAATGTTTTATGAGACCACTATAAACCTGACATGAAACTGACTGGATCAGTATATTAAAGAAAAATTAAAGTTTTCTTATGCCTCGTGACAAATACCAAAAAATCTAAACTAAAACTTTATGTTTGACAAACATAATCCAAAGACAATTTAACTATATAGGCACCATGAACAAACTGGGTTTGATACAAGAATAGCTTCTTGTTGGTTTAACAAGCTCAAATCAAACAACCTCGACAAACCAAAGAATGAAATCATGTCACTAGGACAGCAGATAGAGAAAATCATTTGATATGATTAACCTAATTATGATTTAAAAAAACACTTAAAAATGCAACATATAGTGATGAAATACTGAAAAACTTTGAGATCAAATTAGAGAGAAAGATGTCTACTATCACAGGTTCTATTCAAACTTTTTAGGGAAAATTAAGATAGGACAATAAAGGAAAAGAAGGAAAAAGGCATAAAAATTGTAAACAACGAAATGCACCCGACTATATCCACAGACCATATAATTACGTTTCCAGACAATCTAAAAGCAACCTTTAGGTAATGCAGTAGAAATAGTAAGTGAATTTATTAAGATAGATAGATACCATATATCTGATACAGATACCATATAGCTAAATGATTTTTCTGAGAACAACAATTCTTAATGAATTTTTCCATACAAAATAAGAAACGGCACAAAAATTGCCAGGACAAAGATATCTATTTTAAGGCTTTCACTATATAATTTTGAGATAAATTTTGAATCATTTTAACTATGAATATATTGTTTTCAGAAATTATGCTAATACAGGCTTTAAACACACTATAAGATAAACTTTATAATACACTTGACATTTAATCTAAAGGAAATAAATAACAATAAAGGGAATAACAAAAAGAGCATTATAAGTGATAATTTACTTATGGCCTGGTCCTTAAGTTAATGATCTAATTGATTAATTAGAGATTAATTTTTTAATACATCATATTTTTCTCAAACAAAACTTTTTTCATATTTATTTTACTCATTTCTGACTGCTTTCTAGTTCTTTCAATATGACTTATTATAAAAGGAAAAATAAGTAAAGAGTAATGCTCAAAAACAATCACCAGTGATATGCTATCATGTGACTTTCTTTAATTTTACTACTTGTAAATTCATCTTATACTCAGTATAAATTTGTCAAAATGCAATTTCCTCTTAACATTAACCATGAGCATTAATAAAGTTTATATAAGACATTCACATAAATATGCATTTACAAGAATATATTTAGACACATGTGCACACATAAAACTGTAAATTGCTTTCTTTTTTATCAGCAACGTCATGAAGATACCACTTACAGGTATTTAAGAGCTACCTAATTAGTTGTATAGTTACATAATATTCATGCAATTAATACAATATAATTTATTAAAAAATAGCTCCTTTGCCAAATTTATAACTATATATTTATGCTCAATTGTGAGTAGCTGTGTTGGATATAGTTCTAAAAGGCAAATTAATTCTTCAAAGAGTAAGTACAAAAAGAAATATGCAAAAACTGCTAAATTAACTTCTAAAAGTCCAGTACTATTTTATAATTTCTTGATAATGTGGTATTAAGATACAGAATATTTTCTATTTCATTTTAATAATTAAGCATATTTAATAAAGTTATTGACAACTTATGCTTGGTTCTGTATAAATTGGATTTTACTGTTCTATTTGTTAGTTTGGCATTTTTTAATTATTTAAAATAACAAAGAATATGTTAAAACTGCATATGTGTATATACTGTTACTTTCACTTATGTTCTATATTGTGTGTGTTACTGAATCAAGTTCTATGTGTACTGTATTTACACAGTTTGAGATACAGACAATGACTTGCCAAAGCAAGTCTTTGGCTGTAGGTAACACAAATGTCACTTCACTATTCTTTATAAAAGATTTTAATCTCTTCTTGCATATTTTCTCATGCATATCAATGTTAGTGACAGATAAGCAATTAGGAAAATAATACTGATTTTTATTTTGGAAAGTGCTTATTTTACTTTACATATTTTCAGATATAGTATGTATCCAACAAAAATTGACCTTTTTCCCCGTGAGAGATTTTCTTTTGCATTTGTTATGTTCTGTTGCTACTGTCAAATAAGTCATAATTTCGGTCAGATAAACGGAATAATCTGGATTAACAATCAAGTACTGCAGTTTTTGAAATATTTTATTATTAAACTATATATTAGGGATGTATGAGAAACATAAAGAATATTAATGAAGTGACAAATGCATACCAACTTAAAACCCCCAATAACGATACATTACTTACGCATCCCAGAACCACGATTTCAGAGACAGCTGCCTCCTCAGCGGCATCACGCAAGAGAAAATGAAGACCCATTCCCACGCTGAAAGAAAATTAAAATCGTCGCTATAGAATCCCAACAACAAACCTTTAAACTGAGAATGAAAAAAGACACAGTAACAAGCAAACCTGAGAGAATTTATTACTCGGTAACTTGACCCACGTTATCGGCACGTGGCGGAAACTGTGAAATGCAGGTGCACAGGCTGTAGAGACAAAATGGCGCCCCCGCTGCCCGTAGTTGGTAATGACCGTTTAGCGGTTGCTCTTCCTAGTACGCGCACCACTTAACGGTGGCATTTCATTGGTCATTACGGTCCGCCCATCACCCAGGAAGGGACCATCTCTTAAAGGAAGGGGGTTTTAAAAAAAGGCAAGGGCACTTCTTTAAATTACCGCAGACAGAAATCCAAAAGCGGAATCTCAACTGCACGGCGAAAGGTACCCAATGAACAAGAGAGCAGGCACAATATTAACAGAGAAATAAAAGCTAGGGGGGTAAATAGGAAATGAAGTACAAGATGAGCAACTACAAATAAACATTCTAATTAAAATGTTAAATTTTAAAATAGACAGTAAGGTAAGTCCGGTTTATATGAGGGCAAATTTAAACTGAAAGCTACTGTAAGGTTATAAATAAAGGTATAAGAAATGATACACATTGCAGAATTAAACATAAAAAATTTGAGATGAGGGCCTCCCTGGTGGTGCAAGGCATTAAGCATCACACTATCAAGCATGCTCAGCTACTGCAGCACGAGTTTGATCCCCATCCCCGGGAGGCGACCCACATGGGGCAGTAGACCTCTCCTGCCTTGCCCTCTGCTCCCCTCAGCAAAGTATTTCAGTCAATCTGCCCGTTCTGTTCCCCACTCTGCCTCTAGTGAATCCTCTCACGCCCCCCCACCCACCTCTGGCCTGTACCCCAGCTCTTGTATGCATAAATAAAAAAATCCTTTTAAAAAAAGATCTGAGATGAGTACACTAATGACAAACAAACCAGATTTTAAAAAGAAGGTTAAGTTCACGTGAAAAGGATTATTTCATTATGATTAAAGTATACTTTTTTTCATCAGGAAGAAGCAAAAGCACATATTATAAATGCCATCATTACAGAATCCAGAAACAGACAAAACAGATGCCAATAAATTTGAAATTACATGAAATGTAAAACTCGAAGTAAATGCAATTTAACAGCAACAAAAAACCTTAGGAAATCTGCACAACCCTGTTTACTAAATAAATTACACCTATAATGAAAAACCGTGCACATGTGACTCCCATGATCTGTTGACTGAATTGGTGAATTTTCTCTTAAAATTGGGAAAGAAATGACACTAATCTTACACAAGATATACAGAGACTAGAAATAGCAGACAACCCCTTCAAATGTCTTAAGTGTCATATAAACCTTATATCAAACTGACATCACACAATAAGAAAAATGAAAGGGTTATAGCTTTCATGACCAAATGAAAAAAAATATTGTATGTATAACAGACTAAATCCAAAGTTGCATTAAGCATGATACAGCATGGACTTTATTCAAGTTCCTCATTGCACTTTATTGTGCTGTAAAGTTCAACAAATAGGACTTTATTCAAGAAAGGATTCTTATTGGAATGACAAGTTTGATAGTAAATCACTTTAATAAAACAAAGGAACACAATAGTGTGATTATTATAATAGATGTCAAAAATGACAATTTATTATCCCTTTAGGATTATAAAAAAAATCCATAAAGCTGCAATTAATATCATATTAAGTGCTGAAATATTAAAACTTCTCCTGAGATCAATAATGAAAAAAGGATTGCCATTTTAATCCCATATTTATGTAGAGCAATAATACACAGAAAAGAAAAAGGGGCCTCTCTAGTAGCACAGGGGGTTAAGCACTGCATTACGAAGCATCTGCAGCCACTGCAGCACCAGTTCCATCCCCGTGCAGGTTGGGGACCCACATGGCACAGCAGACCTCTCCTGCCTCGCCCACTGCTCCCCTCAGCACTGTCAATCTGCCTGTTCTGTTCCCTATTCTGTTTCTGAATCCTCACACCACACCCCCACACACACACCTCTGGCCAGTACCCCAGTTTCTGTTTGCATAAATAAATAAATCTTTAAAAAAAAACAAGCAAAAAGAAAAGAAAAAGAAGACATAAGAAAGAAATGAAGCTCCTCCTTGAGAGGACGGGGTAGCCTATACTTTCAAAACACTAGCAAGGAAGTAAAATAATGTCCCTTTGGAAAGTGAGAAAGGTGAAAGCTTGGGGCAGCATGGCACAATGAACTGCAGAGGAGGACTAAGTATGTTATGGTGCCCACACTTGCGGGGAGAAATCCTATACTGTTGAAAAACTAAGGAGGGTATAATGGTACATGATTAAAAAAAAATTCAAATAGGAAAAAATAAAAGTTTATGTCTGCTACTTCTAGGAATTTCTGTTACAATTTGAATGATTTGTGCACCCAAGTTTTACAAAGGAAAGCAACCTCATTGTTATTTGCTCTGTTAAAGCCCTCAAGTATTTCGCTTATTATTTTGTCATCTGGTAAAAAGAGGTAGAGTAACTCTAATTCTCTCTTCTTTTCCATGGGGATTTTTTAATGGGATAACAAAAATATTTAAAAATAAATTTCTCTTTTGTACTTATGCACATATTTTCCCTTTCTAGTGATCTTCATTCTTTCCTGGAGCTCTTAACTTCCATGAGATCTTAATTCTTTTCCTTTAGCCTGAAGAACTTGTTGTAGTACTACTAATATTACAAGTTACTCAGTAACAAATGGTCTCAAGTTTGACTATGTAAATGTGTCTTATTTTATTCTCAGTTTGGAAGGATAATTCTCATGAATATATAGTCCTGGGTGACCAGCTTAATTTTTTTTTGACATTGGAATGATACTATTTTATCAACTGTAATCTCTATGAATTCTGTTGAGAAGGCAGACATTGTTTTGATCATTCTCAGGTAAAAAATTAAACTGTTTTCTTTGAAAATTTTTAAAATGTCTGTATTCTAACACTTCAGGTATAATGTACCCATGTGCATAACTATTTTAATTTAATCTGGTTTGGTTTTCTTGGTCTTTGATTTGTAGTTTCAGATATTTCTAAAATCTTTCTAAGTTTTGACTGCTTTTGTACAAAATGTATATTACAGTTCCTCATTGCACTCTGATTAAACCAATGTTTGATGACTGAGATTTTCTTGTCTGTAGGTCACTCTATTGTGGCCAGGCTAGAACCCCTTGTCTTTGGGTTCCCTGGTAGCTCTGTTCCTCTCTTAGTCTCATGGCCACTGTCTACTAGTCCTTGTTGTGTCTTGTGTATTATGCAGCCCAACCATAGACCAAAAATCTGTTGAGAACTCCCATGCACACTTCTGCCCCGGTCCTGTGTATAAGTCTGTCATCTACTGCGACGTGCCAGAGAAGTCCCAGCTGTCTGAGCAGCCTCAAGTTTCAATCTCTGCCTCATCAGTTTAGCAACATCTCTACGTTCTGCCTCATTTCAGACTTACTGACACAGGAAAAGTTGCCCCATTCAGAGGCTCATGTTTGAGAGCCTGGGTATACTTGAGCTCTCACCCTCACAATACCTTATTGTGAAGTATTGTGTCTGAAATTCATATATTGCTTGCAGAAGGAGAAAACTGCAGCATGGACTCTGGCAAAGTTTTGGCAGGTTCTACTAAGCTGAATATACACATACAATATGACTCAGTAATTCCACTTTGGCCTATATAATTATCCTGAAAACACACATGTGCCAAAAGGCATTTAGAAACTCTAATGTGCCTTAACACGAAATAACTTTAAATTCCACTATCTCTAAAAAAAAGTGGTATGTCACACAATGTAATACTATACATCAATGAATATAAAGTTTCTTCTGCATGAAGCATGGATAAATCTCATGAACATAATGTTGAGTCAAGAAATTCAGACCAAGTAATAAAAATCATACTAATTGAAATTATTTTTATGAATTTCCAAAACAGGTGTTTTGTCACAAGTGAATGATAGAACTTATACCAGCTTTTAATAATTATTAAAAAAGATAGAGACATTCATCCAAGATGCAAAATATTTTGGGGGCAGAAAGCATCTGATAGAGTCCCTACTACAATTTTTCCCCATGTTGGGATATGTTTGAATTTCATAATGAAAATGGGTTATAATGTTGAGTAATATTCGTGAAAATGTTGTTGATAATAGGGAGTTGTTTCGTTTGTTTGTTTGTTTGTCTTTGGCTCATTCCATTTTACACAGTGAATTATACAGCCTCTGTTAATGACACTCTCTCCATGCTCCAGCAAGTCATTTTCCATAGCATCCTAACTTCTAGGGTTCTTTGCAGTAAACAACCTAGACAGACAAGGTGTACGCCAGTAAAACAGTAGTATCTGTTAGCATATTTCTAGGGAGTTGTCAGTGTCTTGGCACATTCACGAGGCGGTCATGTAGCCTTCACAGACAGTTCATGTGGGAAAGAGTTGTAGGGCCATTCTGAATCCTTTCCTTCAGAAAAGGCAAAATGAGTCCAAGATGTTAAGAATCAGGAATGTGGTTGCTTCCGGGTAAATAAATGGTATAATGATGGAAGGTGAAAAAAAAGTATCTCCTTTACTCTTCTGGAAGTCTGACAATTAATTTTACTCTTATACCTGAGTGGTTAGTGTTACACAGTTGTACTCTTTCACTAACTACATGGCCCTCATTTATTTGGTATCACTTCACTTTTCGCCATTTGTATTAGGGGGTTATATAAATAGAGGTAGAATTAAAGAGGGAGGATAGACACATAGAGGGGAGGCATGTGGAGGAGAGATGCTTAGAGAAGAGAAACATGGCTGAGAGACATATGGTACATTTTGAACTTTTTTTTTGTATAAGAACTGGGGAATGGGCCAGAGATGTAAGAAGGCAAGAGGATTCACCAGAAACAGAGTGGGGAGCGAACAGGTAGATTGAGGCTTCCCTGGTAGCAAAGGGGTTAAGCACCGAACTGTGGGGCAGCTGCAGCCTCTACCGCATGAATTCAATTCCCAGCCAGTGAGGGGACCCACATGGTGCAGCAGACCTCTCCTGCCTCTCCCACTGCTCCCCTCAGCAGTGTATTTCAGTCTATCCACCTGTTCTGTTCTCCACTCTGTCTCTGGTGAGTTATCTCAACCCCCACACATCTGGCCTGTACCCCAGTTCTTAAATGCATAAATAAATAAATCTTTAAAAAAAGAACAGGTGGATTTACTGAAATACACTGCTAAGTGGAGTAGGGGGCTAGAGAGCAGAGGTCTGTTGCACCATATGTGGGTCAGCTCCATGGCTGGGATCAACTTCAGGTCACAGAAGTGACAGCACTGAGACTTACCCACCAGAGAGGTCCCCATTTTGAATTGGGGTCTCCCCTTCTGTCCCAGCTGTGTGAAACTGGCCCAACCCCTTTCTTGGCCTCCCTGCAGAAGATGCGTTAGGCATGCGGCAAGCTTTCAGAACTGAGCACACTTGAAACAATTCCTGAAAATTTTTCAATCTGTCAGAAGACAGGCACTTACAAGAGGGTTACTCCAAAAGACATTAACTTCAAGAAATCCATACCAAAACACATCATAGTTAAACATCTGAAAACTAAAGACAGAAAGAATCACGAAAGGAGCAAGACAGAAATGGCACCTTACATATATCATGAAAACATTAAAATGAGATAAAAATTTCTCATCAGAAAGTACTGAGGCCATATGAAGAGAACAGAAAAACTTTCAAGTACTAAAAGCAAATAACTGCAACCTAAACTATTATGACAAGCAAAAATATCCTTCAGGTTAATGGTGAACATAATATTTGGGATTGATTTGTAATAGCATACACCTGAAACCTGTGTAATGTTACAAATCAATGTTACTTCAATAATTTTTAAAAATACATCTTTCAGTTATAAGTTAAAGATTGTCTCAGATAGAAGAACACTAGAAGAGTTTGCTGCCAGTAAAATAATCTAAAAGAATGGCTAATTTCCATTCCAGTTCTCTAAATAGAAATGAATGATAAAAGAAGTAATCTTGGGACATAAAATAATAAAGAACTAGATAGGAAAGAAAATATATATGTGAGTAGCATTTCTAAATTATGTTGAATAATTAGAAAAAAATGATAGTACTCTGATCTAATTCTCAAAGTATATAGAAGAAACAATTACCACAACTGTATTAAAATGAGGGTTGGTAAAAAGATGTAAAAAATCTGCACTGCCACACTTATTTCGAAGTGATAAAATTATGACACCAGTATACTGTGATAAGATGTATATGTTTATTTTATATACACAGAGAACCCCAAAAGCTCTACAGAAATATGTATACTTCATATACATATAGAAGCCCAAAAGCTCTACAGATTTTCTGTAGAAAATCAAGCTAATTGGCTGGTTTAGCAAACTAGTAGGATATAAAATCAACACACAAAAATCAGTAGCCTTCCTTTATACAAACAACCAAGCTGAAGAAGAAGAACTAAAAAAAATCCCCTTTATAATTGAAAACAAAAAAATTAAATACTTGGGAATAAATCTAACAAAAGAGGTGAAGGACCTTTACACAGAAAATTACAAAACATTGCTAAAAGAAATAGAAGAACATACAAAGAAATGGAAAAACATCCCTTGCTCATGGATTGGAAGAATTAACATCATCAAAATGACCATCCTACCAAAAGCAATCTACAGATTCAATGCTATTCCAATAGAAATTTCAATGTCATTCTTCAAAGAAATAGAAAAAAATGATGAAATTCATATGGAGACACAAAAAACCTCGAATAGCCAAAGCTCTCCTAACTGAAAAAAAGGGAAGTGGAGGGATCACACTTCCTGACTTTAAACTTTACTACAAAGCCACAATCATAAAAACTGCATGGTATTGGAATAAAAACAGACACATAGACCAATGGAATAGAATAGAAAGCCCCCCAAAAAAACCCACAGGCTTATGAGCAACTAATCTTTGACAAAGGAGCAAATAATATGCAATGGAATAAAGACAGCTTGTTCAATTAGTGGCGCTGGGCAAACTGGACTGCTACATGCAAAAGAATGAAACTAGAATACTGCCTTTCACCATGCACAAAAATCAACTCAAAATGGATTAAGGATT
>JAGFMF010011664.1:173190-184105 GCA_019455555.1 Galemys pyrenaicus | reverse complement strand
GGTGCACTGGTGAGATGGTGATGGGGAATACATGGGGATTACAATTGATGGCAAGTATATGTAAATTTAAAAAAAATTTATATTAATAAAAAAAATAAAATAAACTCTTAGAAAGTCAGAGACACCGCTTCAAAAGTTCTCCAATCCTGATTATGATGACATGGCTTGCCTTGACTTTAACTCCCTAGTGGGAACAGAACAATGTTTCCTGGGGGGAAATAAAGCAATCCAGACCTAATTTCCTCTATAGTATTCCATATACAAATTTCTATATATAGCAAAAACTCATACTTGTAAACTATGAATAGTAGAGAAAGAATTAGCTTCAAGCCTGTGATATAGCTATATTCTTCATTTACTTAGGGGTGCTTGCAAAGAAAAAAACTCAATTGGTTATGTTCATAGAATTTAAAAAGACAGTAAGGTATTACCACACAACTAGTAAAAAAGTTACTATTAAAAATGCAGAACATACAAGTGCATATAAGGATTTAAAGTAAATAAATTATGATGCATTGCAGATAGTACAGAAAACAGTACAATTATATTGCAAAACATTGACATATTCCAAAAGAAACTTAGAACAAGTATGTAATGTAGGTATTCCATTTCTTGATACTAATCCAGGAAAATATACTTTTTTTGGTGTATCATTTGATGCATGTTACTAATTCCATCAGTTTAATAGTGAAATAATTCCACTGGTTTAATAGTCGAATACTTCATGATTATTTGCATATAAAAATTGTCATATATTAACATAGATATGTGTGTATATATGAAGAAATTCTTACTAATTTCAGCTCTATGTTTTGTCTGGTAATTGTGATATATACTATATATATATTATTTTCATACTAAGATACTTGTGTCAAAACAAAAAATTGTATATTATATAAATACACTGGGGTTTTTTATTTATTTATGCAAACAAGAAATGGGGTACAGACCAGATGTGGGGGGATTCACCAGAGACAGAGTGGGGAGCATAGCAGGTGGATCAACTGAAATACACTGCTGAGGGGAGCAGTGGGGGAGACAGGAGAGGTCTGCGATGCCATGTGGGCCAGCTCCCTGGCTGGGGATCAAACTTGTCTCTCTGCAGTGGCTGCAGAGAGATCCATAGTGCTGTGCCTCAATGCCTTCACCAGCAAAATACAGTAGGTTTAAAATACATTATTATAGCTATAACAAGTAACATTTCTTCATCAAGAGAGTTGAGTTGTTATCTTACTATCTCTTATCCAAATCAACATTAGCCTTAGATTTGCAATTATAATAACAGGCTTTTTAAAAAAGTGTAAATATGCTTAAATTGTTTTAATTTGTATATAATCTGTTCAGATACTTTTAGGTATTTTAGTAAGAAATAATTTGGTTTTTGGGGAGCACACTTAATGAAGTTTTGGGTTTTTTTTTAATTGTTAATGAAAAGTCATATATATGGAATAATTTTCATTGACTAGTTATTAAAGCTTATAAAATATTTTATTAATAAACTATACATTTGATATAGACAAAAACGTATCCTAAAGAATTGAAAAAACATAACCACCAAAAATTCCAAAGAATTAAAGGTACTGCACTGTCACCCTTAAACATTTATTTAAAATATGGCTGCCTTCTCAACAGACTACATGAAAACAGGGAAAAAGGCAGTATCATTACAATGCTAAATGAAAGAATAAAATATTCAACTTATAATTTTATATCTAGTAAAATTATCTTTCCAGACTCAGAATTAAATAAGATATATTTGCTTAAGAAAACCTCATGCAATGGGTCTCTAAACATCTGTACTATACATAATGCTAAAACAAATCCTTCAAGCACAAGGAAAATGACTCTTAATTGAAACTCAGAACAACAAAAAGAAGAGCACTGGATGGGGGAAAAGGTGGACAAGTATATGTAAATAACTAATTTTGTCTGTCATTTCTTTGTAAAACAACTGATCTCTTAAATAAAATGACAAACGGTATTACACATGTAAATTATACAACATGAATACAAAGGAAAGTGGGAATATATAGAATTCCAATTTTGAGGTCACATTTACTACAGTATATAACCCTATGGAGAACATGGAAATTAAGAATTCAAATATCAATCCTTTCAATAAGCATTAAATATAACACTAAAAAGCACAGGTGATGTTCTGGTTACTAGAATTATATAACACATTACCACAAAACTTACATTTTATGATAATCTCCGTAACCATTTGGTCTGTTTCCCTCTAGGCTCTTCCTGAATGATGTAAACCCAGCACATCATCCACTCCTTGAACATATTAGGAAATGAAAAATTATTTATGGATAAACAAAATAATTATATTCAAATTAATTAAACAGTAGCAAATAAAAGCCCACCCCTTATAAAGATCATTGACTAAATATGCTCGGTTTCCAGAAATGTGTAGACATACTTTTCCCTCTTTTTGCCACTAAGAAAAACTAAAAAAACTGAATGTCATATGTGACTCAAATATGACAATTCTGACCTCATCACCAAAGGCTCAGAGTGAACTCTAGGCCTCCATCCTCACCAAACCTCTAAGGAGTCACTCTGAATAGTCCCACCCCATGGTGATCTATTTTCTCCAACTACTGAGCACAACTTTAAAAAAATAAATTAAGAAGAACTATGACTTGGTTACACTTATGTGATTTAGAGAAATAGCAGATACCACTGCACATCTATTAGAAGTAGTACAACTTAAAATACTAAGTGACTAAGCCCTAGTGTAAACTACAGACTTTGGATAATGATGATGTGTCAATGTTGAGTTCATCTATTGGATCAAATGTACCACTGTGGTAATAAAGTTTGATTGTGAGGGAGGCCAAGCATGTGTGGAGGTAGGGAAAAAGGAGCTATATGGGAAATTCCTATACCTCCTTTTTATTTTATGTGAACACAAAACTGCTCTTAAAAAAAGTTTCCAAGATCAAGGGAAAAATAATAATAACAATGACACCACCATCGCCACCACCATCAACAAAAAAAACACAACACAACAAAACAAAAATAAACAGACAACTACGAATCAGAGACAGTCTGCAGGGAAGATGGAGAGACTGGGATCAAAGCAGGGAGGGGAAGAGCACAAGGGACTTTGCTAATGGTGCACCGGTGAATTGGTGGTGGAAATTCTATGGGGGCTACACCTAGAAAAGCAAACATTGTAATAAATAAATAAATTATTTTTAAAAATAGTCTCCAAAAATACTGACGACAATAACTGCTGGATGCATAATAATGGTGATTCTCAAGTACTGCTGACAGGATGGAAAATAGTACAGTCACATTATAATCTATAAATTAAATTACTTTGATATTTCCTAAGAAACTTAAAGGCACAGCTACCATTTGATCCATCAATTTCACTTCTTCATGTTTATCCATGAAAAATCAAAATAGACATCTATACAAAGACTTATACAATAATATACATGTCTGGGATGAAACAGAAGGAGGAAATTCAAAGTTGCACAAGGAAATAAGTGTAAATATTAATATGTAAATTACCTTGCTTTGGTGATGATTTTGCATATATGTATACATATATTTAAATACATGTATTATATTTAGATATGTATATATGTAGATATATACAAGTATAACATTAAACTATATTTCAATAAAGTCATTAGGAAGTATGAGATACTATATGTGTTTCTAAGAAAAATTTACAGAAAGAAATGCAAATTAGAAAAATCCTGAAATTTGTTGATCAGAAAAATAATCTCAAAATATTAAGGGACTGAAAAAATTGAGGGAAAGGTCAGTGACTTAATACAAAAGCAGTAACAGAAAACAATAAAATTACAATGTTATAATAACCACTGGCAAGATTAAGGGAAAAGAAAAAAACAGAAAAGCATGCATGCAATATGAGCAACACAAAAGAAATCTTAGTAACATAAACTGAAGAAGCATGCATAAAAGTATAAAGGAATTTATACCAAGGAGTTTAATACTACATGATAAAAGAAAACAAATCCTAAAATGAAAATTCAGGACATCTTTATTGTCCTATATGTTTTTTTTTAAATTTTGTCCGTAATGAAAATCTTCCTACAAATGAATCTCACAAAATCTCACATACTTGTGCCTGAAGTCATGATTTTTTCTATATAACATGAAAGAAATAACATCAATCTTACACAAGCTCTTCTGCATAGTAAACACAGTAAAAATGCTCATGAAAGTATTTTATGAGATCCTTATTAACTTTACACCAAAATGATAAAGATATTATAACAAAAGAATTTCAATGGCATATATCCATCATAAAAGGGATACATGTTTTCCAAATATAAGCCAACTCGATGGTAACTGGACTTATTTTGATGATAATTTCATAACATACACAAATATCAAATCACTGTTCTATATCTTAAACCAATATAATGTCTTATGTCAATTTTATTCAATTAAAAGTATTATGTTTAGGAACGAGAGCCTAAAACTATTCCATGAACAAATTGGACATAACTGAAGAATACATTATAGTGGGATAAAAATTTTGAAACCAAGAGACTTTAACTAAAGAAGGAGCAAAAGTCATATCACTGTCACAACAAAAATCAGTATGACAAAATTTAATATTCAGTAGTAATTAAAGGAAACAAAGGAAAACTTTTGGTGGAGGGTATGTGAAAAGCAGGTGCACCTACAGAGATATGTGTGAAAATACACTTACAAAGTTATATACCTGCATTAAAAACTGACAAATGAATAAAAAATTAAAAAAATACTTTAATCAATGGCATAGCTAATAGTAACAAAACTGAAAACTTCCCTCTGCAATTGCCCATTCTACTCATTTTAGAGAGCTCAAAGTCAGTGTAATAAAGAAAGGACAGCTTAAAATTTTAAAAAGCTTAATAGAAAGGAAGATTCTAAATCACCTTTAAACAACACATGAGTTGCTTACGTTTCCAGATTATATTCAATATAAAGCATTCTATAGATAATGCATTAGAATTGTAAATTAAACAAACATACTGGATTCAATACAGTTAAACAACAGCATTTTCTAATAGTAACACTAATAGTAAGTTTATTTTCTAGTAGTAATTTCTACTAAGCTTTTTATATGCATCTTAAGAAATGGCACAAAACCTGACATGACAAGGTTGCAGTTTTAAGCTTTTTGCATACATTGATCAGATGAAATCTGAGAGGTTACTGCTATCAATTTTTCTGCTATCATGGCCACAGAGGTCTTTTACCTGGACCTTTAAATTTAATTTACCTGGATCTTTAATTCTGGTATAACAATAAAAAGAGCAGCCTTAGTGACAATTTTACTTCTGTTCTCTAGCTTAATGATCTCACTGACTAATTAGAATTTAGCTATTTAAAAAGAGCTCACAATTAAAATATTTTCTCATATTTTGTTTATATTTTATTTTTCCCTTCTAGCACTTTTCTAAACTTTATTAGATTAACTTCTTATTCCTTTCCATACTTTAAAGCAAAAAAGCAGTTTATCCTTCAAAAGTTACCAGTAAGATGCCATTATCACATGATTACTTTTTGACTTATATTTTATGACACAGCTATATTGCATGTGCACCATGTAAAATTTTCAAAAAAGATGATACATATAGCTCTTCAGAAGTAATTGTGATTAGCAGTGAAGTTTGTATATAAATATATGTAAACACAAACATGTATTTACATTAGTAGCATATTTACATAATTATACACATATCTGTCAGTAAATTGCAATTAGTTTCTTTTTAATTAGCAATACATCTTGGAGATGTCCTTTATGGGTATTTAACATCAACCTGATTGGCTGTACAAGCTGCACAGTATTCATACTATGAAAATGGGATAATCTACAAAATAGATGTTTATTTTATACCCTTACATAAAAGGGCAAAAGAAGTGAAAAAACGCTAGGGAAATTCACAAAGGTCGAAAAGTACTAAATTACTTTCTACAACCCGATTACTATTTTATACATCCTTGATAACCTGCTATCAAGAGAGGTTATCTTGTTATTTAAATAATTCACACTAAATATTAAGTGTACTTAAAATAGTAACTGTTTATATGTAGTTATTATTCAGGTATCCTTTTCACACATATTACTAATCCCATTCATTATTTAGTCTATCATTTCATAATCATTAACAAAATAAGATATGTAGAAAATTACACCAAAATTCTGGTTACTTTCAATTTTAAATTCAGTTCTATATTGCAAGGCTAAAAATTGATTCTGACATACATTATATTAATATAAAAGATTTTACCTTAAACATTGTGAATATCATAAATATGGTAGGTAAAAAACATCTTTTGATAGTTAATACAAGTGTCATTTCAATACTTTCATTTACTAAAGATTTTTACCTCTTCTCATGCACTATCAATCAACCTGAGCATCAGATAAAAAAATAACAAACATTTTTGATATTTTCCTCGTAAATGTACTGAAATTACTATTTTTATAATATAAACAATGCATGTATATTTTTATAATTTAATAAGAAGGAATAGGTTAGTTTTTGGTGATGGTACTCTTCATGCAGTTTTTTGGTGTGTTTTTTTTTTCTTTTCATTTTCTTGGTATTGTTGACATTAGTTGGCCTATTTTTATAAATTGAATTTTTTTTTTACAACACATCTGGTAAATTCTTTGAAATATTTCATTAGTAAACTAAATATTTGACATCCATATAAAATACAAAGCATTTTAAGGAGCTGAACAAATGTAGAGCCACCAAAACTTTGAAAGAAATATATATATATTACCTATCCAGGAATGATGAAATGATGTCGACTGCTTTCTCCAAAGAATCCAAGGAGAACTAGAGAAACACTGGCATCATGTTTTTAATGATGCAAGAAAAGAAAGAGTTTCTAACTGAGAATTTCATATTCAACACATGTACCCTTCTAAACTGAGAGTGACATAAAACACATCCAGATAAGCAAATCTGAGACAATTTGTCACTGGCCAAATTATAATACAAGTAATACTTAAGGAATGCATTTGTTTCTTATGGTATCATAACAAAGTACCTTATAGCTCTGCTTAGTAAAACAGAAATTTAGTATCTCACATTTCTGGAAGCCAGAAGTCTAATCATGCAATCAGCAGGGCCATGTGCCTCTGACACCTACAAGGGAATCCTTCCTTGACTCCTCCTAGGTCTGGTGTCTTGCTGGCAGTCTTTGACATTCCTTTACTAGTAGATAAGTCTCTCCACATCCTCACGTTCACATGGTGTTCTCTGTTTCTTCCCTCTATGCTTATTAGTGTCTGTTTTCGCATTTTCCCTTATAGAAGGACACCAATCATCCTGGATTAGGATTCACTCTAATGACTTCATTTTAACTTGACTACATTTGCAAAGATCCTCTTCCAAAAATTTTGAAATAAGGTCATGTTCTGAGTGCTGGGGAGCTAGATCTTGTTTGGTTCACATAATTCAATAAACGAGAAGGAAGTTCTTTAGGCTAGTGGCACCTCATGCAAATTAAGAACTCCAGGGCTCTGAGAAGGTATGAAGAACACTGAATAGGGAAAAGGTGGATAAACATAACAAATGGATGATTTCTAATAGTATTTGAGATATATCTGAAAATTTGATGCCAAAATTATAAATGATACTAATGATGTAAATTATAGAACAACAACAAAAAGGAAGGTAGCACACATAGAATTCTAGTACAGTGAGGTAACATTTACAGGCAGTAATGCTATTTAATTCTGTGGAGATAATGAAAAGTAAATTCAAATGTCAATCCTTTGACTAATTAATAGACATTACACAAAAATGTACAGATATTCTAGTTACTATTACTAAATATATTAACATACTCCGTATTAACATGTGTGTTTCCCATTAGGATTTACCTCAATAATTTAACTCTAGCATATCAACTATACTTGGCACATGCCTGAAACTGAAGAAATATTTATGAGCTAACTAAAATAATCACATGAAAATGTATGGAGCAAATGATGGTCATTTTTTAAATGTACTTTAAATAATGGTCACTTGGCTAAAAGATGGATGCCTCTTTTTCAGAAGGTGGACTAGACATATTTTTCCCATTTCTCTTTCTAAGTAGAACTAAATTCCCTGGGCAGAATATATAAAAATATGTACAAATGCTATGAAAGACGTAGAGACTATAGAAGAATGATTGGGAACCTCAAAAGCCAAGCAACAAGATATTGGTGGTTTCTAAGTTTTCTTTTTGTCTAACATATGTCAAACCTGGATTGGAAAAAAAAGTAGACAGTCTTGAAATGTCAAAGGGTACAGAAAAACAAGAATACTCAAAAAAAGTTATTAAACAAAGGAATAGGAAAGACACAGATGAACAGGACAGAAAATGTGTAGTCAAAAAACAGTTATTTGCCAACTACCATACTCGTGCACCCTGGTGCAGGCCCAGTGAAGATCCCAGACATTCACTGTAAAGATTTATCTTGAATGGTCCCTTGCCATGCTGATCTATTTCTTTTCATTTACTGGGTATGAGTGAGAAAAAAAGAACTAAGACTTGATTGCAACTGTGTAATTTAGACTGGCAATGTGACACCACCACACACCAATTAAAGGGCTACAATGAAAAGTAATCATAGAAAGTGCTGGCAAGGATGTAGTGCGACTGAGACTCTCATACACTGCTGGGGGGATGGAAAAAAGTCCTTTCGTATTGCAGAACTCTGACATATTCTAAAACAACTTAGACCTCATCATATCATCCCATCGTGTTCATCCAAGAAAAAAATAATGCAGGCATACAAAGATTTGTACACTAATATATATATATATATATATATATATCATGGGAAAGGAGTAAGTTTTAGGTGGAAACACAGAGGAAAGTATAAAGGTGCACAAGGAAATCTGAGTGAAAAGTTTGACACATTTTTTTTTCTTCTGGTGGTGGTTATGAGATATAAACACACAATTCAAAACTTAAATTATTCAAAGTCGCGAGGCTTATTTAAATTCAATTATATTTCAATGAAGCTGTCATGAAGTGTTAGATACAATAGTATGTGTAGTTAAAAGGAATATTTATAGCACATAATGCAAAATCCAGAAATCCATGTTAAGGAAGTTAATCTCAAAATATTAGGGAAAAATCAATACTTCAATACCAAGTTGTAACATAAATGAAACAACATAATTAAGGTCTCACATTGAAAGAAATACAAAGACTTATCTAAAACATTTTTGTTTTGAAAAGACATAGGCTCCTGGTTAGAATGACTAAAAAGAAAAAGATACATTCTTTTTAGCAAGATACATTCTATATCAGCAAGGTAAAAGAAGCCCTCACAGCTCATCCTAGTAACATACATAATCATATAAACAACTTTATGCTAAAACGTCTGATATATAAAAAAGAAAAGAAAATTTCAAGGAAAACAAAGCTTGATGAACAATAAAACTAATGAATTTTACACTGTTCTATATCTTTAAATAAACTGTGTCAAAAAAGAAATATCTTCCTAGAAATGAAACCCATATGCTGGTGCCTGAAGTAATGAGCTTTACATATGATGGAAAAACTAAAAAAAAAAAAAAACAACAACAATCTTACAATAACTTCAATATTGCAAATAATAGAAGTATTACAAATAATAAAAATAGTATGTTTCCCAAAATTCTTTGTGAGACCATTCTAATTGTATACCAAATGATAAAACAAGTTAGAAAAATCAATGGTATGTATCAAATCCCTGCCTTCCCCCAAAAACATTACTTATATTTGACAAACAGAAACCAAGGGGGTACTTCAATTATTACACTCCATGAACACACTGAGTTTAATTCAAAAATAAATTCTAGTGAGAAAAAATGTTGGTATCGAACAACTATTACAAAACAAGAGATGAAACCATGTTATGTCGCAATCACAGTAGAGCAAAACAATATGACCAAATTTACCATCCAATTATATTTAAAATAAATAAAAACTGCCATACCTAGTGGTGAAATAATGAAAACTTCCCTATGTGCATGCATTG
Organism: Galemys pyrenaicus; assembly: GCA_019455555.1. Classification (NCBI taxonomy): domain Eukaryota; kingdom Metazoa; phylum Chordata; class Mammalia; order Eulipotyphla; family Talpidae; genus Galemys; species Galemys pyrenaicus. The sequence continues at coordinate 174,084 of JAGFMF010011664.1, read as the reverse complement.
AAATTAAACAGTAAAATTAGCAAGATTTTTGGATTCCATGCAGCTAAATATTAACACATTTTTTCTAAACAGCAAGTGTTACAACTTTTTAATATACATCACAAGAAATGGCACTAAACCCCCCCACAATACAAGGTTCTATTTTTAAAGTCTTTTTCCCCATGTATTGAACAGATAAAACTTATGAAGATTTTAGCAAGTATTAATTTCATCATTTTTCCTCCTAGAGGAAAACAGAGATCACAAAATGTAAGATACACTTTATTGTACACTTGTTTTTTAATTCTAGCAGAACAGTAAAAAGATTATTCTTTGTGATTAATTCTCTAATGATCCATCTCTTTAATGATGTTACCAAGAGTTGAACTTCAAAATTAAATTATTTTCCTTCTTATCTTGGTTACATTTGTCTTATTACTTTTCCTTTCTCTTTTCTAAATCTAACTTTTTCCTATTTAATTCTGTACTACTTTAACATAAAAATCCAAAGTGTTTATCTTTTAAAAATTACTAGTAATATGTTATCATAATGTGAGGTTTTAAAAATTCATATCTTTAATTATACATTGTCCAAGACCCTTAAAGTTGCTCTAGGAAATACCATAGACTGGGTTGCTTATAACCAGCAGAAATTTATTTCTCACAGTTCTGGAAGCTGGAGAGTGGAAGATCGAAGTGCCAGCAGAGTCCATATGTGGTGAGCATCTGCTTCTGAGTTCATATAGGATCATCTTGCTCCTGTAACTTCACGTGGTAAAACAGATGAAAGAACTCTCTGCAGTTTTGTTTTTTTTTTATTTTTTTTAAAGATTTATTTATTTATGCATACAAGAACTGGGGTACAGGCCAGAGATGTGGGGGGGTGAGAGGATTCACCACAGAGAGTGGGGAGCA
>JAGFMF010011664.1:151066-173140 GCA_019455555.1 Galemys pyrenaicus | reverse complement strand
CCTCCCTGGCCGGCAGCAGGGATCGAACTTGTGCTGCAGTGGCTGAGGTTTGCTTCATAGTGCGTTGCTTAACCCACTGCGCCACCAGGGAGGCCCAGTTTTGTTTTTTTTAAATAAAGAATTCCATTCATAAGAGCTCTGCTTTCATAACCCTATCATTTCCAGAAGACTCCACAGCCTAATATCATCACATATGAACATTAGGGAGAAACAGACATACAGTTGATAACATACACAGTACATGTTCAATTTAAGATTTTCAAAACTGATGATACATAACTTTTTTCAGATGTAAATTGATTATCTGGCAAGTATCTATATAATCAGATTATTAACATGAATAATATATTTACATAACTGTACACATATCTGTATATACATTACAATCTAATTTCTTCATTATTAGCAATATGCCTTTATGATGTCTCCTTAAAATATGTAACATTTAACTAATTGGTTGTAAAAAATATATGGTATTCACAGTATAAACACTGTATAATTTATCAAAATATAGTTGTTTGGATTTTTATGTATGTACACTTGAATGAACATGTGTAAATAACTGTATCAGATAGAGATGTAGAAGAAAATGCTGTGATACATTTGTAACTTTGCTAAAAAAATAACAAAATACTTCCAAATAGTACCATTTTATACCCCTTCAATAAACTGGTATCAAGATTTTATAAAAGTCATGTAGTTACTTATATAATTCACACTAAGTATAAAGCATGCTTAATTGGTAACTGCCTATTTATACTCATTTTTTAACATACCACTTGAAGCATGTTACTAATTACATTTCTGAAGTACTATATACTTTCATAATTATGTGTTAACAAAATTGTTACACATTAAGATGATAGGTAAACAGGGGCCTCCCTGGTGGCGCGGTGGGTTAAGCAACACACTGTGAAGCAAACCGCAGCCACTGCAGCACGAGTTCGATTCCTGCTGCTGGTCAGGGAGGGGACCCACATGGCGTAGCAGACCTCTCCTGCCTTGCCTGCTGCTCCCCTCAGCAGTGTGTCACAGTCAGTCTGCCTTTTCTGTTGCCCACTCTGTCTGGTGAATCCTCTCACCTCCCTGGACTCTGTCCTGTACCCCAGCTCTTGTATGCATAAATAAATCTTTTAAAAAAATAAATAAAAATTAAAAAAGGATAGGTAAACTGATACACAAATACTAATTTTTTCACCTATGTTCTACATATTGAAATATGTTCTACATATTTCCCATGTGCTCTAGAGTATGTAATAGATTTTGATTCATATTATGTTTATATAAACCATTTTGCAATTAAAATGTATCTTGACATGCAGAATAGTATCATATTACAGGAAATGATAATATGTTACTCTTAGTTTAAGATCAAAAGTAAAGAATTAAAATACCAATTCCTTGAGGAGCCACTAAAACTAATACAAAAATATAGGTATAAATCTAGTTACTATTAAGGCATAACAAATTACCATAAAACTTATTTTTAATAATATATTATATCTTTACTTATCAGTTTTCCTTCTAGGTTGCCTCTCAGTACTATAAATGCAGTACATGGTCCATACCTGTCACAAAATGGCAACTGAAGAAACAGTTATGGGATGAAAGAAATAATCAGATTGAAAGAAATTAAGTAAAGAACAATAAATCTGCTTATGAAGATCACTGAAAATATCATTGAATGTCTGCTTCTGAGAAGGTGCAGTAGACATACTTTCCCTATTTCTTTTGCTAAGTACCCCTAAAACTCTGGATGTTATGCATTAAATAAAGAATAGCTCAGGAAGACAGAAGATGAGAAGCTTGTTTAGGACTCAGAACTCAGTAAACAATATAATGGTGTTTTCCCCAGTTTTTTTTTCCAGTTTTATTTGTTTTGGTTTTGCCTTATATATTCTAGATCTGAAGCTAAAATATCTGAAACAGTCAAAAGGTTCAGACACAAAAAGCCACAACCAAAGCTTCCTTTCTAATTAGGAAAGGGACAATAATGAAAAAGAAAACTTTGACAAAAGCTACACAACTATGGCCTCCCTGGTAGCCTAGGGGTTAAGTACCAGTGGTATCACTACTGTGACCTAAATTCGATCCCTGGCCAGGGAGGTGACCCACGTGGCACAGCAGACCTCTCCTGTCTAGCCCACTGCTCCCCTCAGCAGTGTATTTCAGCAGATCTGTCTGTTCTGCTCCCCACTCTGTCTCTGGTGAATCCTCTCACCCCCTCCCACACATCTGACCTACACCCCAGTTCTAGTGTGCATAAATAAATAAAAGTAACATCTTAAACCTATACAACTATGGCTGAACACCAGATTCACCTTTTCCAACAAAGTCCAAGTAAAGATACTAGATTTCCAACCACAAAAGTTTGTAAGGAGTCATCCCAATGCCCTCTAGACAGCTGGAACTTTTATCTCAGATGGTGAAGAGTAAACCCCTCAACAATGTCTTAATGGAGAACATGTAGAGTCTTGCCTTCCATGACCCTGGGAAGTGAAGAGATGCTTCCCCCTCCTTTCTGAGGATGGGCTCAAAGATGCTGGTGGAGATTAATGAGTGCTATAGAATGAAATGTACTGCCCCAAAATTCCTATGTTGAAATTCAAGCCCCTAATGTTATTATATTTGGAAATAGAATCTTTGGCAGGTAATTAAGTCTAGTTGAGGTTATGACAGTGGGACACTCATGATGAGATCTGTGCCCTTATAGGAAACGGTTCCACAGTCCCAACTTGCTCACACTTGTGCAAGCTCTCTCACATGCTCACGTGTATTCTCTCTCTCCCTCTCTCCCCTCCACTTCTGTGGCACGTAAGAACGCCAGATCCCAATCACAATAGCACTCTGATATGGGACTTCTCTGCCTCTAGAACTGTGACAAATAAATTTGTTTTATTATCTACCCAAACTAAAGGCACTTTGTTATGGCAGGCCAGGCTGAAGACAATAATGCTCATGACAGCCCATGGGAAAGCAGAAAAAGGAAAACAGAAACGCCAAAAAAGAGAGAACTAACAAGAAATAATGGCAGACTTGAGCCATAGCATATAAATAACATAGATGGAAATGGCACAAATACACAAACTAAAAGTCAAACACTGACAAAATAGATTTTAAAAAAATGAATATTTGCTCCCTAGAATAATCTCATTTTAAATATAAATGATTAAGCAGACTGAAAGTAAAAGGATTGGAAAATATATATCATGCTAATAATAAAAACATAAGCAAAAATGGCTATATTGAAATCAGGTAAAATAAAATTCAGAGCAGAGAAAATTCTCAGAGATGAAGAACAAAAAAGCCAATCCCTAAGAAGACACTGATATCGTAAATTTGTATGCTAGAAACCTTTCTGCAAACTCTATAAAATTACAATATGAACCTGAAAGAAGAAATAGAAGATCTATAGTTATTAATGGAAGTTTCAACCACCCTTTTCCAACAACTTTAGAACAATAAGGCACAATCACTTATAATATAGCAGGCCTCAACACGATGAGCCAACAAGAACCAATCAACACTAATAAAACACATCTCTTAACAGTAGCAGAATATCAATATTTTTCAAGTCCATAAAACATACACCAAGCCCTATAATAGACATAAAACAAAGTTCAATAAAATTAAAACTGAAAGCATTTAAACGCTGTTCTCCCATTCCAATATAACCAAGCTGGACATGCATAATGGAAACATAAAGGAAAATGTAAAATTTTTGCAAGCAAAATAATATACGTGAAATAATCTGTGGGTCAAAAATTGGAACCATGGATTGAAACAGATTACAATGTAAATTCAATATTTCAAAATTTAAAATAGAAAAAAGATAAAAGATGAAAGGAGGAAAACATTTCCCAATTCATGTCATGAAACTATTATTACCTTAATAACAAAATCAGACTAAGAGAACAAAAAAGAACACTACACAATAATATCCCTTGGACAGATATAAAATCCTTTAATATAATTATAAAGTAGCATTCTGTCATATATAAAATCATCATTCACTGTGACTAATGTGTTTAATTCCATTAATTCAATTGGTTCAATATTTGAAAATCAGTCAGTGTAAGCTAGCATATTAACAAAATAATCAAAAGGTCTAAGAAAAATCATGTGATTGCATCAATCTATGAAGAACATCATGTAACAAAATTCAAAACCCATTCATGATTTTGTTAAATCCTCAGAAAATCAGTACAGAGGATAACCTAAATTTTATAAAGACCATTTGAAAAAAGTCCTATAGCTAACATTATACGTAATGGTGAAAAACTAAAGGCACTCCTTTAAGCTCAGGGACAGAGCAAGTATATCTGCTCCTCAATTGTTATTTCACATAGTACTGAAAGGTAAGTCAGCAAAGTGAAAAAAAAAAAAAAAAGGAAATAAAAGGCAAACAGATTTGAAAGGAAAAAAATAAAATCCTTCAGAAATAATGACTAAGTTGATATAAGATGAGCATACAAAATCAGTTGTTTCCACATACTAGCAATGTATATGTAAACACTGATTTTAAAATTATAATAAAATTAATAATTATTGAATAAAGTGAAATATTTTGGTACCAATAAAAAGAAACACATACAGGCATTATATGCTAAAAACCTTATGTCAATGACTTTTAAAAAATCAAAGTAGATCTAAACAAATGCAGAGATAGACTGTGTTTGTGTATAGGAAGACTGAGTATAGTGAGATTTCAATTCTCCCCAAATTGACATTAGTTGTTTAATACCAATTTTTTTTTGGAGAAAAGATGATTCTAATATTTATATGGAAACACAAAGGAACTAGAATATATAGAATAAACCTGAAAATTAAAGATAAAATTGGAGGGATCACAATATTCAATTTCAAAATGTATTATGGAGCTCCAGTAATCAAGAAGATGTGGTACTGGCAGATGAATAGACACGCAGATAAATGTAACAGAAAGAGAACCCATGTAGTCCCACACCAGTAATGCTAGTTGATTTTTTTGATAAAACTGCAAAATCAATTTAATGGAAGGAGCATCTTTTCAACAAATAATGCTAGGGAAATTGGATATCCATACAAATGTGGGAAGAGATGTTCATCACAGTCACTGAGTAAACACAAATTAAAACCCCAGTGAGTTATCACTATAAAAGTATGAGAATGGCTAAGAAAATAGTGACACTAAATGCTGACAAGGATATAAGCAAAGAAGATCACTCACGCTGCTTATGAAAATTTAAAATATTGAACCATTATGGAAAACAGGCAGGTTCTTAAGAAAAATAAATATCTAGAGAATTATGCAGAGTAGGGAAAAAAAACAATGCTAGAGGTGACAGTCAATGTTATTTCATTCACGATATTTATGAAACATACCACTGACATAATTATCTATCTATCTACCTATCTACCTATCTACCTATCTACCTATCTACCTATCTACCTACCTACCTATCTATCTATCTATCTATCTATCTATCTATCTATCTATCTATCTATCTATCTATCTATCTATCTATCTATCTATCTACCTACCTACATATCTACCTACCTACATATCTATCTATCTATCTATCTATCTATCTATCTATCTATCTATCTATCTATCTATCTATCCATCCATCCATCCACATACATATATATCTGTGAACACACACATACACACGAAAAACTAGTTACTGGCTACCTGAACTCAGGTACTGGAGGAATTAGGGAGAAGGCTGGAGGAGTAAGATGTGGATGTGCCTATAAAGAGAGCAATATGAAGATTTCTTGCAGAAATTGAAATATATTTTATCTTTACAATGTTAATGTTCTGATGGAAGCATTATACTATAGCTTCACATGATGTTAAAACTGGCTGGAACTAGAAAAAGAAAGCATTGGATGTCTCTGGATTATTGCTTTCCTCTTTAAGTGAATGTACAATTATCCCAAAATAGAAAATGTAATTAAAATCATTTGTATTCTTAATATATAGTTTGGGGTAACTGGATGTAAATGATAAAATATATACAGATTAAAACATATTTCAAAATCAGTTTTTTCTAGTAATGGCAGGACAGACATTTCAGTCCAGACATTCTGCTGAAAAAAACTGAAAAAAAAAAAAAAAACATAAAAGACATCTTTGTGAAATTATGACAAGTACACAGAAGCTCACATTATAAAGATATGATCTTAGGGAAGAGAAACTAGTTTGATGCCCCATCTCCCCACCTGGTATGCCAGCTCAGAGGAGGAGACTGAAAACCCCAATACTAAGCAGAATTTTATAGCTGAAAAGCTATGCAACTGATCAGGGTTTCCATCCCTTTTAACAGTGCAGAGAACTCAATTTGAGCTTAGGACCCACCAAGGAAAGCAAACTCTGCAAATATCTCAAGGATTAATTTGTACTATGCCCTAAATATCAATATGAACCAGAAATATAAAAATCCTCCCAAAATATAAGACTCATTTTTAAAAGGAGTCAATCTCTGATTTTGATGAAATGAACTATATCCTAACCCTTCAACCACCTCCACCTTACTGCCTTTTGGAAGCAAAGAAAATGGTCCAATAGGGAAGAAAAGGGACCTCCCTGGTGGCACAGTGGGTTAAGCAACGCACTATGAAGCAAACCACGAGTTCGATCCCTGCTGCTGGCCTGGGAGGGGACCCACATGGCACAGGCAGACCTCTCCTGCCTGGCCAGCTGCTCCCCTCAGCAGTGTGTTTCAGTCCATCTGCCCTCTGCTCTGTCTGGTGGATTCTCTCACCTCCCCATACCTCTGGCCTGTACCCCAGTGCCTGTATACATAAATAAAATTAATCTTAAAAAAAAAAAGAGGGAAGAAAAAATTCATGCATAGCCCAAAATATGTCTAGTATTTCTTACACAAATTCCCGCATTCAATCAAAAACAATCATGGTATATAGAAAAACCAAGTAAATGTATAGCTAAATAAAACAAAATTAAAACTTTTAAGTCTAAAAGCCAATTAGTGGCTACCAGAATGGAAGGGATAAGGGAGTGAGTAAATCGGATAAAAAGGAACAATGGTTTTGTAAGGATAGAAATTGGATTTTTAGTGGTGAGCTTAATGTAGTATACATACATGCTGACTTTTAATGATGCATACCTGAAACTTAAATTATAATGCAACATTATTTCAAGTAAAAGTCACTCAGCTATAAGAAAAGATAAACTCTTGCCATTTGTGACAACATGGATGGAAACGGAGGGGATTATGCTAAGCAAGATAGATCAGAAGGAAAACACAGATTCTGAATGGTGTCACTTATGTGTGAAATATAGAGAAACAAAGCAAAAGAACAGATAAACCCAAGCCAATAACAAATCCTGGAACTCTGACCATAGATTGAGACTACCACCAAGGGAAGGAGAAAGGGCAGAGCAATGTGGGGAGGGAATCCAATGGACTATGGCAGAAGAATAGGTGCCTTGGTGCTGGGTGTGGTATGGTAACACACACTTGAGGGGTGTGATCCTGTATCTCTAAACCATAGACAGTATTGTAAAGTGTTTAAGCCCTTTACCAAATTTAAAAAGTATGAATTATAATTAATAAAGAATGCCCTAAGAGGAATAGTACTGTTGTGAAGTTACAGTTATACAAAGTAGTACGGTCGATTGATGGTAAGAAGTGGGGCGAGATAAGAATTCATGTGCCAGGCCCTAGAGCAATGGAGGTAACTGAAGGCCCAGGTGCTAAGGACAAAACTTTGGCTGAGGCTTTAACAGCTGACCAGGGTTCCAGGAGTCTCACCAGCCCAGCACACACATGGACTCATGGTTGACTGTGGCAGAGAAGATCTGGAAAAGAACCCAAGCATTAATTTGGCATCCTGGCTGGGCGATGTATTAGAGTTGATCTGAACCAGAAACAGAAAATTCCTTAACAAATATGACATACAGCTTTAAAAGGACTGAACTATAGATGGAGATGACATGAACTACCCCATCCTGCTTTCAAAATAAAAAGAAAATGCTTCCAAGACAAAAATAAAATCATCTTGAAACAGCAGTTCTCATCTCTATCTCATACAGAAAATCCAGCAGGAAAAACCAAAAATAAAAAAAAAATTCTACATGAAAAATATAAATGGAAGGAAAGGCTTGGGCACAGGCCTGTGATCACTTTGCCCCATTTCCAATGGAGCTTGGGACAGAAAGAGCTAAGACTTGGTTACACTCAAGCAATTTAGTGTCACAGTGAAATACCACTGCACACTCATTAGAAGACTACAAATAAAATACTGACCATAACAAGTTTTGGCAAAGATGTAGGACAACTGCAACTCATACTGCACGTAGGTAACTGTAAGACACTCTGATATATTCTATAAAAAGCTACGTATACACCTCTTATGTGTGCAGTCATTCCTTTCTTTGACATTTTTCCAGATAAACAGAAAAGTATATGTTCATCAAAGACCTGTGTAAGGATTTTTATAGAATATGAATGGGGGAACACCTCGGGCAGACACAGGAAGGGGAAATAGATTGGTAAACAAGAAAACTTGGTGAGGAGGCGTGGACATTTATGTGATTTTACTTGTGGTGACTGTTTCGCATGCAACTGCTTGTGTATCCATGCGTGTGAAACTTATATTGTTTATTTAAAGGTATGCAGCTTATTTAAATCAGTTATACCACACTGGAGTTATTAAACATTGTGTGGCTACATCAAAACACATGTCTAAAGGAAAATTTATACCATCAATGCAAAAGAGGAAATCCTGAAAATGTAGTATTTGCTAATATATGTACAACATTGGAAAATAGAGCAGGAATATAAACCAAAACTTGAAACAAAAAAAATTATCATCAATCACACTGAAAAAGTAAAATGGTCAACAATACTAAAAAAGGTGTTTAATAATGAAAAAGACTGGTGAACATTGGAAAGACTGATCAAAAAGAGAAAAGAAAAGGCGGGGAGGAGAAGTGGAAGAAGAGGAAGAAAATGGAGGAAGAAAGATCCTCATGAGATCCCTATAAAGTTTATACCAAACTGACAAGGGCATTATACAAAACTAACATCAAACATTTTTATGACAAAATGGAAAAAATAAATTAATCCAAAGATATTTCAACTATAATATTGCATGAACAAATGGGTTTCATACAAAAAAGATTCCTTTTGCTCATCTTTCTTTATATCTTGAATAACTATGATGAGGAGAGGAATAAAATCACATAATCACAACAGATCCAAAGAAAGTATTTGACAGAATTTATTACTCACTTATAATTAAATATATATACTCAAAAAGCTGCAGAAAATATCTATTGGTGAAATACTGACAATCTCTCCCAAAGATAAAGAATGAGAAAAAATTGCCTTACTTATTACCAGTTCCAGTCAACATTTTAGGGAGGGTCTAGCTAAGGTAATAATTCAAGAAAATACTAAATAGGCCCTCCTTGGTGGTGCAAGGGATTAAGAAGGCACAGCACTATGAAGCTATCCACAGCCACTGTAGCACCAGTTTGGTCCCCAGTCAAGGAGCTGACCCACATGGTGCAGCAGACCTCTCCTCTCTTACCTGCTGCTACCCTCAGCAATATACTTCAGTCAATCTGCCTGCTCTGCTTCCCATTCTGTCTATGATGATTCCTCTCACCCCCTACACCTCTGGCCTGTACCTCAGTGCTTGTATGTATAAATAATAAATCTTTTAAAAAAACATGATTTTTAAATCTGACTTTTTCACTTTTTTTTGTTAAAGATTTATGTATTTATGCAGAGTTCAGGGAGGTGAGAGGATTCACCAGAGACAGAGTGGGGAGCAGAACAGGCAGACTGACTGAAACACTGCTGAGGGGAGCAGCAGGCAAGGCAGGAGAGGTCTGCTGCGCCATGTGGGTCCCCTCCCTGGCCAGTGGCAGGGATCAAGCTCGTGCTGCAGTGGCTGAGGTTTGCTTCATAGAGCACTGCTTAACCCACTGTGCCACCGGGGAGGCCTCCTTTGCACTTAAAAAAAAAGGGAAAAATGCCCAAGGTTATGATACCTCTACATTCTTCCCATTATTGCCAATTTAATTTTTCTCCAATAAGTAATGTGTATTTAAAATCCTCCAAGTTTCCCAGATCAACAAGCATCCAGAAACTTTTCAACTCAATAGCAGTGTATGCAACCAATAAGTGTTCTTACAGCATTCCCCAAAACCTAGAAATTCATTCCCAGCATAAAACACATGTGATAAGAACTCAGTACACATGAACAGTTTTCAGCTAAGCCTTAGAGACAGAATTATCATTTATGAGCACAAAACCTATGGCTTTTGGCTCCCAGTATTTCCTTAGTCTCTACCCTCAGTTCTTAAAATCCTCCCTTCTTGGGGAGAAGTCAGAGACTGGAGGATGGGGAGGAAATGTTAGGAATCTGGAAGCCAGCTTCTTTCCTTCCCATAGAACAGGAAAAAAAATAACTTCAAGACATAAGTCCATCATTTAACCTCAAGTTTGAAATCTTTAACAATTCATCATAAAACAGCATACAACACAAACTCTAATAAAACCACGTCAAATGAGATTTTGAAAACTAGATCTCAAAAGGAGACAGAAAGAAGGAACAAGGCCAGACTTTACTTCTTCCCACCTCCCCTCCCCCTCCAAAAAAAAGAAAAGTCCTTTCTTATCCATCCTTTAGCTCTACTCCTAGAAACAAACAAGCATGTGGACCAGTTGGTAAATCTGAGAAGCTGGAATCAGCAAACTGTATCTTCTAACTTTAATCTTAGGTATTTATACTAGTTTTTGCACATTCTGTAGTTGTGTCGCCAACTCAATCATTCCATTTATAATGTGTGATTTTATTATTACTATTCTAACAGTGTAAGCAAATATAGGAGAATAAGATCTCTTCCACTAATATCCTCCCATTCAGGGAACCACTAGGCCTATAATTTATTTCATTAAGTTATATAACTTGGAGATACCTCCTGCAAGTAAACAAGAACTGTCCAGTTGCAATAGTAATACACACAGTATCAACAGGATATCATTTACTTAAGAGTAGATCTTTTATCACCCTTTAATGAATTATACTTTTATGCCCTTGTAAGTAGCTTTATTGATTATAATACTAGAAGGAAAACGTTCTTTAGCTAGAGCAGGAAATTTTATTAATTTGTTCAACAATGCAATTTTTAAAAAACCCAATACTATTTTTCTCCCTCATAATTTGGTATCAAAAATTTTACAGAGTATCTCAATATTTCAATATTTATGTAAAATGTAATAGTCAACATATTTACTATAATTATTAATACTTACTGTGTTTGTATCATGAAAGACAAACTGTCTTTCATACAAACTGTCAATGACCAGACCATTTATAAAAACAGAACTCTGACCCAAAGCCTCTGCAGCAACCAGTCTATGAAGGCAAAACACAATTTCTACAGCAATTTGCCCAAAACGGCAAGCATGTGATAAATAACTGCTAACTCCCCTAATTTCTGCCCTTGTTGCTTACTTAGGATGAACAAGAGAAAGCCAAAAATAATCTCCTAGTCAAACACATAAGATGTTCCACTTCTACCCAGCCTTCCTCTACCTTCTGCAAGCCAACCACCTCCAATCAGGGCATACCTGAGCCCCTTCCTGTTTCCTACTGGAATGTTTGCACGTTCCTCTGTGCCTTTGAGTCTCTGCAAAAACAAGTCATGCTCAGTCCCTTACTATCCAAGTTTTGAACAATACATTTTCTTGTTCTAATTTTGGCAGTCTACTTTTCCAAAATTGCTTATTTTACAAGTCCACTTGTGAAAATCAGTTTTAGAAGCTCATCATTTCACAAATATTTGAAATATCAAAGCTGTTATATATTGTTACTTTTACCTCTATATCAGTTGTTACAATTTATTCCAACATGTACTGTATTCATATAGTCTAAATCTATATATCTCAAATATAGAAAATATCTGCTAAATTCAATAATAATTATTATAAAAATATTTTGCTTTATGTGTAACATTTAAATGTTTGCCAAGAGTTTTATTTGCTCCCATGCAATATCTCATGCATGACAGTATCAGCCTCAAGTTAACAAAATAAACCATTTGATATGTCACATGGGAATTTGCATAAGTGACTTTAATATGCATATAATATGTACTGACAATGGACATATTTTGATGAGAAATAAAAATAGAGTATTTTCAGTTCTAGTAAAATATTATTGCATATGATTGCTTTTTTAATTTTTGCTTTGTTTCACTGCATTGTTAATCCAGTAAGTTGTCGTTATTTACACAAACGGAAAATTTCTATTGGCAGCATTTATACTTAGAATTTTAATTATTTGAGTAGTAAACTCTATGTGAAGCACTTATATGAAGTGTAAGTAGTATCAGTGAAGTGTACAAATCTGAAAGCGCCAAGAAATAAAGATACGTTACCTCCCAAGGAACGAGGAACGTTGACTTACTTAAAAATGGCTGCTTTCAACAGACCCCCATAGAAAACCAGAGAGAATGAAGCGGAATCTTTCCAATGCGGCAAGATATAATGAAACTGGCAATAAAATTATATCTCTAGAAAACTAAGTTTCTCAATTAACAGTGAGTGAAGACACATGGACTTCAACATGCCTGAGTCAATTTGCAGTAAAACAGGTAAAATTGGCGTTGCTACCGGAAGTCCTACAAATAAAAGGGAAATGGTATTGGCTGGAAACCGAGAATTACGGAAATGAGTGAAGAGCACAGGCGGCAGGAGGAGAGCCAAGATGGTGCCATCTGCTGGTGACAATTGATAATACAAGTTGGCAGAAATTTTCAGCCAAGAAATTCATGTAACATCACAACCACTGCAGTGTATGGGTTACAAAGATGCATAAGCCTGATCCAGCATCCTGGGAGGATCCATAAAGCCTATTTCTTGATCAAAAGGATGTTAAAGAGTTGGTGAACATGTTTTTAAAATGCAACATAAAGATTCAAGACAGGATTTTAAAATGAATAATAAAAACATTCAATAAATGGGAAAGATAAGTATAAAGGGGAGCCGGAGAAATGAAAAGAGATGGAAAAATTCAAAAATGAATGCAAGATGGTAAACTTAAAAAACTATATTAATATTTATATTTAAAAACCTAATCATTCCAATTAAAATGGATTAGAAACAAGACTGGAAACAGACTAAGAAAATAACAAGTCCCAATTATATGCTGTTCACATATTCACACGATGCTATTTGAATTGAAAGACTCGGTTAACTTGAAATAGCATAGAAAATAATATACTGTGTAAAATTAAGTATAGAAAGCTTAATTGGGAACATTAATGCCAAACTAGAATTCAAGAAACAGTTTAACTAGATACACAGGGACATTTCTTTCTCTCATTTTTAAAGATTTGTTTTATTTATTTATGGATACAAGAGCTGGGGTGTATGCCAGAGGTGCTGGAGTGTGAGTGGATCCACCAGAGACAGAGTGGGAAACAGAACAGGTGGAGTGACTGAAATACACTGCTGAGGAGAGCAGCAGGTAAGGCAGGCGAGATCTGCTACGCCATGAGGGTCAGCTCCTTGGCAGGGATCTAACTTATGCTGCAGTGGCTGCTGACGGCTTCATAGTGCTGATAGTTAACTCCTTGTGCCACCAGGGAGGTCTCTACAGGGAAGTTTCAATATGATAATGATTCATTTATTAGAAACTTAATAATCATAAATATTTAGATGCTTAATACAGAACTCTGAAGTATATGAAACTGACTTTGCTGTATTTAGTCCTCTGTTCAAACTCTTGATTTTGACTTCTACTTATCTGAACATAGATATTTTTAATGCCTATCTGACAGGCCTTTTGTTGTGCTTACCTTGTAGTTCCTATTTTCCTTATCTGCTGCTTTGGTTGAGTTTTCGTCACGTGTTCTTTTCTCCTCCTCATCCTGGTCATTTTTAGGTGTATACCAGAAACTACATATGAACTTTGAGAGATAATTAATATTTAATCTCACTATGACTGAGCAATTACCAGCATTATCATTTCCATACTTATTTAATCCAAACATAGATTCATATAATTCAGAGTTCAGTTTAGCAAGAGATGGTCAATTTTGGACTCACTGTTGTGCCCAAACTATAGCCTTTAGTGACGCATCCAAACCATGAAAATTTACAGGCCCTTGCACACGCACAAACCTAAAGCCTGGTTTTCCCTGTGACCCAGTGAGTTTACTGGAAATCTGGCTCACTGCTCTGTCTAAGCAAGATACCTGAACCGGGGCCTCCCTGGTGGCACAAGGGGTTGAGCACTGCACTGTGAGGTTTCCACAGCCACTGCAGTTCAAGTTCCCTCCTCAGCCAGGGGCTCACATGTCTCAACAGACGTCTCCTGCCTTGCCCGCTGCTCCCCTCAGCAGTGTATTTCAGTAGATCTGCCTGTTCTTCTCCCCACTCTGGTGAATCTTCTCACCTGCGCCTCTAGCCTGTACCCCAGTTCTTGTATACATAAGTAAAATCTTAAAAAAAATAACATCAAAGATTTTTATTAAAAAAAAAAGATACTTGAACCTATAGAGCCTATGAGGGGAAAGATAGCTGCAGATGCTTAACTGCATTCCATGGATTTTCTCTTTGTAATTTTTTTGGCAGGCTACTGCCATTGTTAGTTTTATTAGTTCTCTTTCTTCCCCCTCCCCCCAACATTTCAAATTGTACAAATTGTCGATTTACCTAATATGACCTAATTTACCTAATTCTCCAATATATAAATGAGCATATGTTACCAGTCTTCATATGTCACTGGTTTGTGTTTTGGCTGAATATTATGTTTGTGAGACTCATTCATATTAATGTGTGCAATTTTAGTTCATCTACTTTCAGAAGGTGGGCATTGAAGATTATTTTTATCATATAATACATAGATAGGGAGACTAGGTCAGAGGTAGTCATTTGTTTCATAAAACTTTTCTTGAATATTTAATACTTATTTTCTGATGATCAGAGGTCATTACTTCATGCTAAAATAAGAACATGTACAAGTCCCATCTTCTCTAATCATTCTCCTTATTTATTTGAATTTGCCATATTAGGCACCTACAACAGATGAACGATACTTGGCACATTTATGAGCTCAGTGACATTTTTAAGTGGAAGGAAATTAAAGAAATGATGATAAAAAGGATCTAATCCTCAAAATAACATTTGCTTTGAGATAATACTTATCTTCTTAAACTTGGACTAATTGGCTATAGGAAGCAAAACATTACAAACTAATATGAATTTTTAAAAAATATCATTTGTAGAGATGTCTGCTGCCAGGAAGGGCAGACCATTTCAACCATTTCAATCTAAACAATCTACTGAGAAAAGGAAAGCTGGAAGATACTGTGTTCAAAGGCACAAAGAAAGAGAGGATCTTAGAGAGAGGAAAAGCTCAAATGGTGAGATCCAAATCGGGCATTACTTTTCCCCCATAAGTCCTTCATTAATTTAGAAGATATAATTAGGACCCCAAATATTAAACAGAAATTTATAGTTTAACCAGGAAATACAAAACTCACAAAACCTAAGATGCAGCTTCAAAAGGATCGAATCTATCAATACTAGATTATTTGCTCTTGTATTAATTTTCCCTGTAGCAAAAGCAAAACAAAATGTTCCCTGGCCTCCAAATTATCTCCAGAGTATTTCCTACAGAAAACCTAGCTTGCAATTAAAAAGAACTATACATACAAAAACAAGTGGGAAAGAAAAAATTAACATTAGATAAATATTACATTTTCTTTATTTATATGGCTGCCTGGGATAGGAAGATCAATGACTTAGTTACATACATATAACTTACAGTGAGAGTAAGAGATCAATGTACACCTATTAGAAAGGCTAAAATTAAAAATACTGACTATTCCAAGTGTCAGCAAAGATAAAGAGCTACCAAGACTCTCATATGCTACTGATACAGTGTAAAATGATTCAATTATTTGAAAAAGCTCATCACTTTATTTTACTTATGATGTGATCTATCGCTCACATTCCTGGGTATTTGTTCCAGAGAAATTAAAGCATATGTCCACACAAATATTTGTATAAGAGTGTTCTTTTCCTGGACATGGGATCATGCAGAGCCAGGAGGTGTGATTATACAAGTCCATATAGAAATGTTGGTTGCTAATATATGTTCATTATCTTGCTTCATGATTATATACATATATACAAATCATATCACACTGTACATATTAACATGTACAGTTTATCACTGTACATATAACATGTACAGTCTATCAATTACACCTCAATAAACTGTTTCACTTAAACATGCATCTAAAAGTTCTCACATTAAGCACAAAGTTGAAAATGCTGGAAAATTTAGGATCTGACTATGCATAACAAGGCTTCAGAAAAAAAAAAAGGCAAGGTAAAATAAATAAGAGAAAATAACTAAATTTAAATAATTTTTAAAAACAAAAAAAGGGCCTCCCTGGTGGTAAAGGGGTTAAGTCTCAGCACTATCAAGCTATCAGCAGCTACTGTGACCCGAGTTCCATCCCTAGCCAGGGAACTGTCCCATGTGGCTCAGCAGACCTCTCCTGTCTCTCCAGCCGCTCCCCTCAGCAGTGTATATCAGTAGATCTATCTCTTCTGTGCCCCACTCTGTCTCTGGTGAATCCTTTGGCTTACACCCTAGTTCTTCTATGCACAAATAAATAAAATTTTAAGAAAAAAATACAAGGAGACTATCAAAGAACCAAAAGTTTTCTTTTATGGAAAGGTGAATGAAATTGATAAACACCTAGAAAAATGGATATGCAAAATGAAGGTTCACATAATACATATTAGCAACTTAGGTGAATGTTTAGGGCACAGAAATAATAGTTAAGTGACTGTATCCAATAAAACTGACATAAGATGAAATGACAAAATTCCCAAAAAAGTACACTTAAAAAAGGAATATTTTAGAAATCTGAATAGTTAAATATTTATTAAGTAAGGTGTGTCTGTAATGAGACTTCATCCTATAAATGAAATCCATGCCCTGGTGCCTGAAGTTGTGAAAGTTTTCATATAACTGAGAAAGAAATAACAATTTTGCAAAACTTCTCCCAGAAAATAGAAACAATAAAAAATTCTAAGAAGGTTTAATTTGACCCATTTAAAATGTACACCAAACTATATCTTTACAGGAAAGAAAATTCATGACCAGATGTAGAGAGGAAAATAAAAAAGAGGATGCTTACCAAACTGAATCTAAGATAGATCACTTTAATCCACATGAACAAATTACGATTAATCAAATATTAGATTCATGTTTTAAATCATTTGGAAATCAAACAAAATGAATAGAACAAAGGAGTAAAATCATGTGATTCTAAAGTATGTAGCAATGCCGTTCGAACATGATTTATCACACAAAACTAAAACATAAAATCTCACAAGACTTAAAGAAATATAATAGCTGGTGGTAAAAATTTGAACACCTCACACTTTAAGATCAGAAATCAGGTAAGTATGCTTCTTATCACCAGTTTTATACAATATTTTGTGGCGGTTCCAGCCAGGTTAAGAATAAGAGGAAAAGGTCAAAACAAGGAGATGAGGATCAGAAAGGAAGGAATGTAACTTGGTATTATTCACAAATTGTATCACGATGTGTTTATACTATCTAAAAGTAATCTACAGCTGGGGTGTTTGGATTAATTAGTCAATTTAACAAGATTATTGGGTACAAGGTCATGGAAAATATCAAATGTAATTCTAGACACCACAGACAAGTAATCAAAAAACAGTAAACTACAAAGAATAATTTTAATTAAAGATGTGCAATATCTGTACACAGCAAACTGAAAAAATGCTAAGAAATGTTAATGAAGATGTGAACAATTGGAATGGTAAAATGCTCTCATGGATTAGAAAATTACATATTTTTAATCTCCCCACACTGCATCAAAATTCAACATAATTCTAATTCAAATACCATCATTTCCAATGATGTTCAATTTCTTCCTCTCAGGAGCAACAGACTAACAGTTTATGTTTTAGGTAGCCACCAAGGGTAAAAAAAAGTGCTATGATTTATCATAGAAGAAAAGGTAGGAGAGAAGGAACACTGGTGAAAATAAAGATGGAAAACCATCAGAAGGAGAAGAATAAGATAAAATAAGATGACTAAACACTCGAGTCAAAAAACATGAGAAGTCAAAGTTCAAAAACCTGATGAAAGTTAAGACATAACATATAGGGAGTGGGGAACAAGCTTTACACTGATTTATTTTAACATAGGGAGATGGTGAGAGAGGGAAAGGGCAAGACATCTATCTGTCTCTTCTATATCTGCTTTACTCACCTGTAAAGCTAGAGACCTGGAATTAATTAACAAGGAAATCCCTTCTAGCATTTCAAAGTTAGTTATGGGAGACAGCAATGTGTCCATGGGTCAGAAATTTGGTTTCCTTTTTGTATTTTCATGACTTGTCTATAACCTTAGGCAAGTTATTTAACCTTTGAGAACCTGGTCATTTCATGTTTAAAACTTAAGATGATATTTGCTTACCCACCAATCAGCATTGCTATGACAATAAAATTTGACAATATGAACCAGGACAACCTATAAATGAGTCTTAAACCCTACAGGTCATTATAAAATTTATGTTTGTATTATATTACAGACTAT
This sequence comes from Galemys pyrenaicus, assembly GCA_019455555.1. Lineage (NCBI taxonomy): Eukaryota > Metazoa > Chordata > Mammalia > Eulipotyphla > Talpidae > Galemys > Galemys pyrenaicus. The sequence continues at coordinate 154,519 of JAGFMF010011664.1, read as the reverse complement.
GTAGAGGTTTTTGTTATAGTAGTTTAGTATGTTGAAGGTTTGCATTTTCTATAAAATAATGCTAATACAATATCAGTGAAAGATTTCAATTCAGAAATGAGGCACAGTCTTTAGAATTTTGAACTTCAACTGCAAAACCATATATTAAATTCTTAAGAAGCTTCAAATTAACTCAGGACATATTTTTTATAATCAGAAAGAAAATGCCACCAACATGTGATTGTCTAACATTATATCTAGGTGCGTTTTTTTTTTTGAAAGAAGTGATGTTTAACAATAAAAAAACTATACAGTATATCAAAAGAGCTTTCACACAGCATAGCCTCAGAAAGTATCAAATAATAATGGCTTCAGTGAATCAAAAAAATTATCACTGATAAATATTTTGATTATTAATATGGACAGTTGAAAAGACTATATTTTTAGTAAGTAAAATCCCTTTGTTGCATATGCCTTTAAACCTACATTTTCTTCTTCTGAAAAAGGAAATGATGTCAATCTTATCTACTTTACAGAACTATAACTCACTATAACCCACTAATAAAATTTTAAAAATGTGAACAATTATTATTACTGTGAATAGAAAAAGAACTTGGATTCAGTGAAAATAACATAATTTCTTTCACTATTTTAAAATTAAAATGACATTAAATAGTAGTAAAGCATATGAGTTGCTTTAAGAAAAATAGGTACCTTCTTATTGCTTCCTCTATATTAGTGGAGGGTTCTATGACCCATGCTGTATTTAAAATAAACTTAAGAAAATGGCAAGGGGATGCTGAATGTGAAATCACGTTGAGCAACCTGAGTGGTTTGGCAGAAATCAAGAGCTTAGAGGTTGGAGTTGGAATATATAGAGGAGAAACTGGAAATAATTAAGGGAGCTAACAAATTTGGGGAAAAAAAACTAATGGGTAATGTGTGGTATTTTAAGGTAATCACAGAAAAGCAAATGACAATGTTCCATTAAAAAGAACTATTAAATCCAGTAATCAGTCACTACAGCATCTAATCAAGTAGATGAAAATGAGTGCTTTTAGCAGCTGATTGAGAAAAATGAAAATTAAGAGACAAATTTTGTCAAGACTTGATAAGAAATGCATTTACTTTTTTGTTTCTTGGTTTTCTTCAAATCATAGCTAGGATTTTGGCAGACTTCCAAATGCCTGTTGACGTTCAAATTATGAACATTTTATGTAAGTTAACATTCACCTTTTTGATTTCAAAAAACTGTTGAATAGATATTTTAAAATACAGGCTACTGAATCCATCTTGTTATTCCTTGGATCTTACAAAGTCAGACACTAAATATAAATACATGTTTTATATAAACATATGGTTTGCTTTATTCCCTTCGCAGAAATGTTATTAATAAGCTTATTGTGATTGGGGTTTATTCACAGGTTGGCCTGTGACACAGGTTATTCTTTCCAGTTTCATCAATTTAAAATGATGATGATGATAGTAAAGTCACCCTAGTAACAGCTCTTTTTTGTCATATATTAGCAGTCACATTAATGTCCCCCACATGAGGACCACCAAATATTTATTCAAAAGTCCTTTAAAATGTTGTTTTCCTTTTAGGATTTCTGGTTTTAAAAAATATCTTATGTTTATTTGAATATTTAAGGAGATTCCATTTTCTTAATGATTATGGAAGCATCATTTTCACACACTGATTTTAGTGATATCTAAGATGTTAAGATAGTTTTTTTTCAACATCATGAATTAACCAAATTAGCATTTCTGTAGATTTCTATGCTCTTTCCAGTGTATAGTTTCACTCACTTGTCTAGCAATTTATTCAGTAATACTACCAGGCTCAGTTTTAAGCACTAGGAACTAAATAGTAAACTGAAAAATACATAGTTCTCACCCTCATGGAGCTTACCTTCTAATGGGAAAACAGAAATCAAATACTACATACCAATAAAATGGCAAATATTAGTAAGTATAACAAAGAAAAGGAGGATTAAATTGTCAGATGCTCCTGATGAATGCATGAGAACTTAAAATTCTCCTTGAACTTTGATAATGTAGAAGTCATTAAGTAACTTTAATATTCAGTAGCATAGTGGGAATCTATGTCTAATCAGAGAGAGTTCCACAGTGACTGAAAGTCAGAAAAAGAAGAAAGTAAACTCAGGTAACATTCTGGGTAAGTTTTCCCTAAAAGGGGTTGGAGGAAAAGGGCACTTAGATGAAGGGCATGAAAAATCAAGGAAGGGTTCCTTTTTTCCATCAGGTGATAAATATTTTAATAGTTCTGATAATATGCAGAATTACAAATAATGATGTATAATGAGTAGGAACCAATTATAAGAGAATAGTCAGTTCTTTAGTAGACGGAAAGAAAAATGAGTTTCAGTGGTTAAATGAAGGAGCTGGAACTACATATGGGTGAATTTTTCCTTTATAACAGAATAAACACAGGGCACATGGTTTAAAATGCTCCGTCCAAGTTGCTGTGAATGGCATGAGTTTATCTTTCTGGACTGCTGAATAGGATTCAATTTTGTATATATACCACATCTTCTTGATCAAGTCATCTATTGTTGAGCATGTGGGTTGTTTCCATATCTTACCTATTATAGTGCTATAATAAACATGGATGCAGGTATCCTTTTGAATTAATGTTTTTGTGATCTTTGCGTAGACTGCTAGGCATGGAATTGCTAGGATACTTGGTAACTCCATTTCTCAGTGAAATAAATCAGAAGGAAAAAGAAAAAATATCAGACGGTTTCACTTATAGGAGGGATATAGGGAAACCAAATAAAGGATCAGGAAAATAAATAATAATAAATTTTAAAAATTAACAGGCAAGCATAAATCAGAAACATTATGCAGGGGAGGGGTGGGAGAGGGGTCAAAATGGGAGGGAAGAACACAAGGAACTGTGGTGATAGTGCACAGTTGAACTGGTGGTGGTGATTTTATGGGGACTACACCTGAGAGGAGAAAGCAACTATTGTACAAAAATGAGCAATGATATAAAATATATATACAAGTAAATTTAATAAAAATAAAATGCAGGAGTGTGGTGTTTATGTATATTACCAGGATTATTTTCCTGATAACCTTACTTTTTACTGTGACATTGAAATGAGTTGGTTCTTCGCCAGAAAAGTTGTTTCAGACATGAAAGATGATAATGCAACCCCATAGGTTTTCTCAAAAGCAGAATCTATCCCGCCCTGTGTTTATTCTGTTATGAAGGAAAAATTCACCCATATGTAGTTCCATCTCCTTCATTTAACCACTGAAACTCATTTTTCTTTCCATCTACTAAAGAACTGACTTTTCTCTTATAAAATCTGCCCAAAGGACACAAAAACACTGATCCAAAAGAATACCTGTACCCCCATGTTTATCGCAGCACTATTTGTAATTGGTAAGACCTGGAAACAACCCAAATGCCCAAAAGTAGAGGACTGGATCAAGAAGATGTGG
>JAGFMF010011664.1:76388-150472 GCA_019455555.1 Galemys pyrenaicus | reverse complement strand
ATAAATAAATTTAAATGAAAAAAAATATAAGACAAGGACTTGTTTGTAGATAGTTTATTGGGAGTTATCTCAAGAGGCACAAGCAAAAAGTGGCAAAGGAGACATACATTTCACCATGCCTTGAATCTTACAGAATTGATTCTGAATTAACCAGACTCTGACATCTCCTTTGCCTCACCTTATTTAAGTCCTCATAACTTCTCTACATTATAGTAATTCTTTTTTAGACTGTCCTATGATCAGTATTGCCACTTACTAATCATCACCCATATCACAATAAAAGGCATTTCCCCCTTTCTCAAATCCTTCAGGAGAAATCTCTTGACTTTCTCACACATATTCTCTCATGATAGGCCTCCTACATCTCCAGCCTTCTCATCGACCTCATGACCAAACACTGTCTAGCTATATTATGAAATATATTAAAGATCTCTGGCATTTTATACCTCCACAAAAAACAATCCTAAACCAAAATTCTCTCAACCATATTTTCCAACTGGTCAGTTGCTACACATTCTAAACAATATACCAATGTTTCTGACAACTTTTCCTTACCTCACAATTTGATTTGATTTTAAAACAGTGGATTTCTTATCCACTCTTACACACTTTTATAATAAGATGACATACACGTGTGTATATGTGCATGTGTATATATGTATATGTATATCCATCAGCATATAATTTTAATACTTGTGTATTTTGTGAATGTTTGTAAGATCTAGTGACACATTTTCTTCTCAGTATTTCCACAGTACAAAGCATATAGCAATATCTTGATAATTTATTTAATGAGTTAATAATAAAATTGTTGTGATCTAAAAATCAACAAGACTGATGTTTGTAGACTATGGAAACACAAGTCTCATTAGGGATGAAGTAACAATATTTTTAAGAATTAGATCACAATAATACCATATGCAGCACTCATAGAAGGTGGACTCTTCATCCTCAATCTTTCAAAAAATTAACTTTTTGCATATTACACAAATGTTAAGCATCTATTGAATAAATAGATGATCTAATAAATTAACTCTTATCATCATCATGTTGATTAATGTTACTGACTGAATTGTTAAAATCCTCAAAAATATCCTTAAAATTTTTTTTGTCATGAACCTGAGATTTTGGAAATGGAATAGGTCTTTTCTTTTCCACTGAGTCTGTGAATATGAATTTCCTGTAAATATGAAGAATTGCCAGCCTGTTACTTAGCGAGAAAGCTAATACCTACCAGTGTACAGGTTAATTTATGGATGTTACAGCAAGGAAATATAATACAGCCTGAGTTGCTTCTTTGTATTAAATGGCATGTCATCAGAAACTTGCCTAGCTTGTTAAGTTTTAATAGTTATGTTGGTGAATAATGGAAACTTTCTGATAAATATTCAAAATGAGAAAGAAAGAAAACAAGGATAAAATTAGATATCATCATTGTCAAATATTTGAGGCAAACAGAAGACAGGCTTGCCTCAAAGAAGAGAAGAATTCATTAGTTCATTTTCATTGTTTGACTGTGGGTGAAACTCCCCCTAAAAAGTACCCAAACTGTTAAGTGTAGGGTGTCATAAGATGATATATGTCTTGATGTTTTTCATGAGTCACTGAAATAGTGCAACTGCTAAAAGGGCTGGAAACTAAAGCTAGTAATATCTGGTTGCCATGTAAAATTAACTTAATTAGAAAATAAAACAGCCCTTTTTAGTGAGATACAGTATTTTCTAAATGTGAATCGTATTTATTAATGTATGAGTGAAAGTACCTATTTCTTCATTTAAAGATCTGAATGGAAAAGGGATGCTCTTGTGTATTGGTCAAACTTTTAATTAAAATTAATACCCTATATTTGGAATATTTTGAATTAAAATAGCTTTTTAAAGTAACTTCCACAGTTATTATGCACAGATAAAATAATTAAGCATTGATAACTTAGTTTTGTACAATCATATTTATCACAAGATTGACAACTTGAAGTTATAATGAAAAAGAAAAAAAAATGTCCCAAGTTTATATACCACAACACAACCAAAGAAAAAAATCCTATCATGTTAAGTTTTACAGGTTGAGACAATGGACCATACCTGGCTCTACTTTAAAAGAAAAAGAAATAATTATTTGGGGCCTCCCTGGTGCCAGAAGGGGTTAAGTTGCAGCACTATGAAGCTATCCTCAGCCACTGCAACAGGAGTTCTATCCCAGACCAGGGAGGTGACCCACATGGTGCAGCAGATCTCTCCTGTGTGGCCTGCTGCTTCCCTCACCAGTGTATTTCAGCCCATCTGCCTGTTCTGTTCCCCAGTCTGTGTCTGGTGAATCCTCTCAGGCCCCTACACCTCTGGCTTGTATCCCAGTTCTTGTATGCATAAATAAATAAATAAATATTTAAAGATAAAGAAATGATTATTGTCTCATGTTGAGAAAAGTGTGAGAACTCTGAGTGCTGGTAAGAGAACCAGTTCTAGCTATATCAAGTGGGCAAGTAAGCAGTGGTCTGGAAAAACATGTTTATTGAAATCATTATGGTCTTTTGAACAGGTTTTGATATATACACAGTTTGTTATTAAAAATATTTTTAAGTTCGATAAAGTGCTAACACTACATGACATAAGAGTTTCCAAGGAAACACCGCATATATTATTCACTAGATAAAGACACATGAAATTGGATCTTGATTGAATTATCAATATACAAACCAGTACTGCAATGGAATCTATCTGTTTGAAAGACAAGAAACAGGAAACCCTGTTTATGTACTGATGAATAAAAGGCACTATTCTATCTATTGTATAGCTCAGCTGCACTGTTATACACTCTATTGCCTTGATGCAGCTACCTAATTTTTATTACATGAAAAGTGGTCACATTTTAATAGTTTTCATTTAATATTACAATATATAATGAAGAGATGTGCATCTCTTTGGAAAAAAAGGGCTTGGAAGTTCACTTGCTTGCGCATTGTTTCAAACATGGCTAGGCTATTTGCAATAAGAAACAGCCACACATATTTGATACAACTCTGGGCCATCTATGCTTTAAGATTTCTTTTAAATTGTCTCTCAAGTTTTCTTAATCTTTGGAGAACAGGAAAAAAAATTATATCTTGAACTATTAAGAAAACTTTTATTGAAAGACTTAAGCTGTATGTTCTGGTCATAAAAGAAAACTCAAACAGGGCCTCCCTGGTGGTGCAGTGGGTTAAGCAATGCACTATGAAGCAAACCACAGTCACTGCAGCATGAGTTCGATCTCTGCCGCTGGCCAGGAGGTGACCCACATGGCATAGCAGACCTCTCCTGCCTCGCCCGCTGCTCCCCTCAGCAGTGTTTTTCAGTCAGTCTGCCTGTTCTGTTCCTGGCTCTGTGTCTGGTGAATCCTCTCACCTCCCTGGACTCTGGCCTGTGACCCAATCTTGTATGCATAAATAAATAAAATTTTTAAAAAATTAAATTAAAAAAAGAAAACTCAAACATTTTATTAAAGAAGAACTTTTATTAAAGAATATTAAAGAAGAACCAGGCAAAAAGTTTTAGTTTAATTTTAGAATTTAACTTAATACATTTATATACATATGTGTATATCTATATCTACTTCTATCTTTTATATCATTGATTTGATCATTTATCTATTTATTTGTGAGAGCATTTTTTTATATCGTCAAGTAACAAGCAATAAGTTATGGGAATCCCCCACTAGGAGATAACACATTCATCATATTGTCAGTATATAAATATGAAAAATAAATGGAATGTAACTTCCTATACTTTTCATGAATTTAATGTGCCATCTTTATACTAAAAATTCTATAGGGACTACACTGAGAAAAGAAAGCAAATACTATATAATAATAAAATAAAAATTTAAAAAATCATATAACCACTTGAACGTACCATGCTTTTTCTTCAAAAATGTGGTTTTTTCTCTGTTTTGAAAACAATCCTACTCATATTTCAGGTTCAGTGTCTATGGCAATTTCCTCTAAAAAGACTCCCTTGTCCCCTTCAGATCAAGTTGAATGTCCTTGTTAGGTACTCCAGGAACATCCACACTTCTCTGTCATAACATTTAAATGTTGAATTTTAAAATTGTTTCTTTTCTGCCACTAAATCTTTTCTTTGTAACGGGAGCAGTTGAGCTTATCTTACTGATCACTGTAATCTCTGACCTTACAAAAATGCCTGGCACATCATGTATTCCAATAAAAGTTTCTTGATTGAAAAGTACTAAAATTAATATCTAGGAGAATAACTGGAACATAGCATTTACTCAAGAAATATTTATTTAAATATACTTTATTATCTTTAGAGGAATTCCCACATCCTTTCTAATAACCATAATTTCACCTATGAAATGGCAAATCATAGGCTTATTTTTCATTTATAGAAATTTAAATTCGTAAGTTATTAATATGGATAAAAAATGGAAGCAGCTATATGGAACTGCACATCTAACAGAAGAGTCACCACAGATTTAAACATAATACTGACCAAGGCCCATTTCTTACAACAGGAAATATATAGAAGCATCTTAGGAAAAAGCACTGAAATTCTCACACAGTAATATGGTAAAAGATACCCTTATTTGGGCACATATAAAGATTTTAGGATTGCTTTCCTAAGCAGGCAGCAGGATCTGGTTCAGTGACACAATAGGCTATTTTTACCTGGAGTTATTCTACTTGATGAGTTGTGCTTTTGGATATATCCCAGAGCTGATATCCATAAATGAACTTGTAATAGAATTGACGTCTCACTTGAATTACCAGAAGCTGACTCATTGCCAACCCACTATTCAGCCTGGAATGAATGCTTAGTCAAGCAACCTCCTCACTTTAATACATAATACCTTCTGCAAATTACACTTTATGTGAAATTTCATTCTTCAAATTCCTTATGAACCTTTCAGTCTGTGGTTCTGATGTATATATTCTGATATGGCCTTAAATGTCAAGATGTTGAGATTTACATTTCAAATCTCTTTTATAGCCAATTATTTAGGGAAAGTGAAAAACAAAGATCGGTAATTTTTCAAACAAGGATCTTTTAATGTGAACATAGGACACCAATTTTTCAATGCTTATAAAATTTCAATTTTAAATATTAAGTTATGCACATTTATGGGTAGCTACTCAACAGCTATACATTTACCATATTAATTTATCCTGATTAATTAATCATCATTAGTGAATGTACAATATGAAGAATAATTCATATTAATTGTCACTAGCATAATAAATGAGAATGTGTTACTTTGTGCAACTGTTTCACACAATGGATATTTCTTAATTACCTATTATGTTACAGTAACTTCTTAATAGCAGAGTTTGTGGGCTTCAATCTTAAATTCACTCTCAGTCTACAATTTCAATTTGTTATGTCTGACAAGGACTCTAGCAATAAATAAATTCTTAATTGTAAATTAAGCATATTATGATTCTTAATTTGAATCTTTCGTCACTAAGTGCATATTCAATACAGTTTAGCCTTCTACAGTCACATGCAAAAAAAAAAAAAAACAACTAGATCATTATTGAATTCCACACACAAAAGTTAACTCAAAATGGATCTAAGACTTGGATATAAGAACTGAAACCATAAAATATATAGATGATACATTCCTGGATGTCAACCTCAGAGATGTATTTGGGAACTCATCATTGGCAAAGGAAACAAACAAAAATAAATAAAAGGAACTGTGTCAAAGTAGAGAGCTTTGTAGAGTGAAAGAAACCACCACAAAAACAAAAAGGCAACTGATGGACTGGGATAAAATACTTGCACATCAAATATTCAATATGGTGTTAATGTCAAAGTATGTTAAGAACTAATATAATTCAACAACAAAAAGACAACCCAATCAAAGAATGGGCAAAACAGCTAAACAGACACTTCCTCAAAGACACACAGATGATCCACAGGCATTTGAAAATGCTCAACTTCATTTATCATAGGGAAATGCAAATCAAACCCACAGAGAGATATAACCTCCTACCTGTCAGAATGGACTATGTCAAAAAGACTGGAAATGACATGTGCTTGTAAGGTTGTGTAGAAAACAGAAAACTAACACTGTTGGTGGAAATGTAAATTGGTGCAGCCTCTATGGAAAATTATATGGAGATCGCTTAAAAAACAACAACAACAAAAATGGAAATACCATGTGATCCAGTAAAACCACTACTAGATATAATATTACCTGAAGAATATGAAAACATTAACATGATAAGAATTATGCACTTGTATGTTCACAGAAGTATTATTCACAATAACTAAGACCTGGAATAAACTTAAATGTCATTTGACAGATGACTGGATCAAGAAGATGTAGAATATATATATATATATATACTCAGTGGAATACTACACAGCTAGTGTAGTATACTACACAGCTAGAAAGTTTGCTTATTAATCTATGCCAGAATCTAAAACTAAGAATAAAGTAAAATTCTGTGGCCTCCTGACACATAGTATGTAAAAAAATATTACTTCAAAGTAAGTTGACCCTTAATCCTGAAGAAAAGCTCATATTAATACATTAACAAAAATAAAGCTGATTAATCAAGTTACAACTGATTGAATTTGTGGAAGATTCAGTATCATTTATCCAAATTCTTAAAGGGAGAACTGCTTTATTCTGTTTCTTGTGGACATTCACTACAATATCATGTTTTCCTAATGTCACATTTCACATACTACAATAGCTGTGTGTGTAGACTTCTAAAAATAATTTTATTCTTTTAATTGTGACATGTTTCAAAAATCAAATCATTCCCCCAAACTAATTAATCATATATAATTTTAAAATTATATCTTTTTATACTATTTTCTTGGTCCAATTTTAATAGAAATGGACTGAGTTAGTTTCCTTTTCCTTAATTGATTTGCTTTTATGTTTTCATCCATGGAGGACTACATAACCCAAAATTCCAGAACACTATCTGGGACCCAAGAAGTCAAATAAATTCCTATAATAAACTAGTCTCTATTGACACACCCCACTCCCACCCCTGGTATTTGATGATTAGATTAAAGTCAAACTTTCTATTATATAAATAGTCCCTTGTTAAAGCTACTGTATAATCTTCATTTTCATTAACAATGACTGCTCATCATTATAAGAATTTCATTGCCAGAACCTGTGGGATTAATAATAGCAGATACTTGAAGAGCTCACTATTTTTATCTTTGGTTATATTGGCAAATAGCAACCAATTCTTTTCACGTTAGTCCCTTATTAGCTATAACTATTTCCTTAGATAATTGTGAAAATGATTTTTATGTTGATTATTAAGTTTTATTCCTTAAGCTGCAATGGCTTAAAATCAGGACAGAACAATTCCACCAGACTTTACAATAGGAATCCTGGTGATATATTTATTAACTGTTATTTGATTTTTTTACAGGTTTTTCCATAAGAAGAATATCCAAAGCAAAAATGACTTAGGAACTTGCTCCAACTGAAATGAATATTTCAATGTATTTGTATTGCCATGGCATGACAGAATGAGTATATAATTTTAGAGCTATGATACAAAGGTCCTCCCAGTAAAACTATGTTAAAAAAGCAGGCTAAGATGACTAGAGGTAAGAAAGAATACAGAGTTTCACATTCTGTATTTCTTTAAAATATCACAAATTAATCTCTCCATGGACTATTACAAGGTAATGGAGAATATTTTCAAAGACATTCTTGTAGACTAAACTTACAGTAAAGAGATACTTCAAGAAAAATGGAGTTATTCAGCCCCTTCATATGAACTGGTAGAAAAAGAAGAAAGAATGCCCTGTGTTTAAGAAAAGTATTATTTCTCACGATAGTGGAGATTGTTACAACCGTCTCTGTTCACAGCAGTGGTTTGTGTAAATAGAAATTATTTTCCCTCAAATATTTATTAAAATTCTCCAACAGTTATGTAACTATTCAACCAGTTTTAGGTAGTTTTCTGATGCCATCTAAATGTCCCAGTTTATTGGCACAAACTTTGTGTCTCCCCAAAATGCACGTTAAAAATTAGTCCTCAATGTAATGATATAGGAAGTGGCAATTTGTGGCACACCCATGAATGGAATTAGTGCCTTTATAACAGTTCAGAGAGCTTACTGGTCCCCTTCCACTATTCAAGGACACAATGAAAACATGGTCATCTGTGAACCCGCAAGTATGAATTTATCAGACACTAAATTTCCTAGTGTACTGATCTGGAACTCCCCATTCTCTAGAACTGTAATAAATATTTGTTGCATGCATTCTACCCAATCTATGGTGTTGCTTTGGCAGTCCAAATGGACAAAGCCAAAATTATTCATAGTATCATTTCATGATCTCTTTTGATGTCCACTAGATTTGTAAAGATGTCCCTATATTTAGGACAGTTATTCTGTCTTATTTCTTCACTTTTCTGATTAGCTCTACAAGACTGCCAACAGTTTTTTACTTTATTGATTAACTCCTATTGTATATGATTTCTTTTCTTTTTTTGGGGGGTTATGTCCTTAGCAATGTTTTATTTTCATTATCAATGATAATTCATTATCACTTAATGCTCTCTAAAATACACTGCAATTTTGGTTTTGAATATGGATAATTTTACATCATTTATTTCAAACACAGCTGGAACAACTTATCTTTGCATACTAATTTCTAAGACAACTATATACTGATAAAAGGAGCTCTGTTTGTTTTCATTTCTTTGCGATACATTGAGGCTTGCTTAATGATCCAGTATATGACTATCTTTTGTTTTCAATGCATGCTTGAGAACAATATGTATCCTGAAAGCTCACCTCAAATCAATCAGCTGATAAATAGGCAAACAAAATGTGCTATATTCATACAACAGAGTAGTATTTGGCAATAAAAGGAATGATGTACAGGTACATGCTACACCATAGGTAAACTTTGAAAACATTAGGCTAAGTGGAAAATGCCAGTCATAAAAGACCACATACTACATGATTCCATGCATGTTAAATGTCTACAGGAGACAAATACATAGAGAGATAGATGGAGAGTGTAGTTATGTAGGACTGTGAGAGTAAGCAGTGCTAGTTAAGAGTAAAAATTTTCTTAAGCGGTGAAGAATATTCCTAAAATTTTTTGTCATGATGGTTGTACATACAACTCTGTGACGATAATTAAATCTACTCAACACCTTAAGTAGGTGCATTTTTTGGTATATGAATTATCTTTGAATAAAGCTATTAGGAAAAATAATCCTTTAAGAAAAACCCTGACATTTCAAAAGGAGGGAGAAATATCAATTTCATCAAGGCAGAGAAAAAGCACAAAGATGGCACCTTCCATCCTCCATCCTGAGAGTATGTCAACAGCTCCTTGCTGCTTGCCTGACAGTTCAAAATTTCATGAGTCTCATTCATATAAAGCCTATGTGCTTCTCAATGCTGTTTCTGCACTCAGCCCTGAGGTGAGGGAATCTGCCGCAGAGACCTTCAAGAGTTCTTTCTCACTTGGCCTCAGTCCTGGTTGCATGAGCCCTGCTGGCTTGTAGTCAGATGTTTTGGGAGCTCATTTCTCAAGTATAGGTGTTTAAAGTTGGGGTGCCCAATGTGGGGCATAAACAAATCCTTTGCTCTGGGTTTTGAGTTTCCTTCCTGAAATGTATGAGTTAGGGGTGTCTTTCCTACTGGCTTTAGTATTTTTTTCTTCTCATTTGCCCCATGTGAAGGAGTTGTTTTTCCCCCAGAGGATGTTTGCTTCATGTATGGCTATAGATCTGGGGAGGACATGAGTTAACTATATTCCTATGCTGCCTTCTTCAATCAGTACCTCAACTTCATTAATTTGAATTTAATGTGACGCCTTCTCAGGATTTTATGTTAATTCACACTTTGATTAGTAAGTGCTTTGATATTTAACCCACAAGGCAAATAAAACATTCACTATAGATACAGAGACAGACGGTATAGCCTTTATACTCAAGTTTATCTCAATTTATGCAAAACTCAGACCATAAAGCATTAAATAGTTTCACAGTGATGGTGCTTACATGTTCTCCTTCTGTTTAAATATTTGGTGGTTGTAATAATAGCCAATTGATATTGCATCATACAACCATTATCTTTGCTCACTTAACCATTGTGGCCATGTTTTCAATAAAGCAAACTGTAGGGAAAAAACAATAAACCTGTCAATTTTATATGACTTAATTTCCCTAATTGATAGCTCCACAAAAATTTCATTTAACTTATGCTCAGGAAGAACTACATCTAGTCCAGCAATTGCACAATAGAAAAATATGGAAAAGTACTAACATATTCATATTTTGGCACTCAATAAAACCGAGATCAATTTAGTAAGCACCAACATGGAAACAAACAGGCCCTTTATAGCTGTTAGTAAAGAAAGATAATTGCTGGTTTTGATCACATCATTTAAATTTGCCAAAGAACTGGTAGGACAGTTTATGTTCCTCAAGGTGATCCTTTCTGTGAGACATTTTCAAGCTCTACAGCTCACATATTATAAACAGGCAATCTTTGTGTAGTTAAAAAAACAAAACAAAGCATTGAACTTGTCTTTGTTACAGTAATATGGATATATGCTATATTTAATATTTGAGATATTATATATACATATACACATGTGTGTATAAAAATGGGACTAAATCATCAGTCTAAATATTTACCACTGTGATACTATGAATAAGCAAAAATGTTTTAAGGGGATATGGTGTGTGTCTGTGTGTGTGTCTGTGTGTAAGAGAGTGGTGTTTGTGTGTATGAGAGTGAAAGAGATCTGCTCTAATCTTGCTGATACTTGCAAATAATCTTAAGCATAATGGACTTCAGCAAGATAAAATAACAACTAATGATTCAATCAGAAGAGTATGCAAATTTCTGAAGATTTAATTGAAAAAATTAAGTTCTATTTTCATTTTAATCCAATACAATTATTTTCTAACATACTAACATATCAGAAAAGAATACACACCTCCAGGGCCCATCATCTTTCTTTTTGTATCTTAAAAGTAATTGTCATGTGATGTACTGCTACAGTTATATGAGTACAATTGTTGTAGAAGAAAAAGGAAGTATTTTTAATTAAAGGATATTTTTACAATAGAGCTAAATAAGTATGTGCTCCATAACTCTGTATTTGGAGAATTAGATATCATGGAGTAAAGTGGAAGAGCGTAACGTTTTTCAACACTTAAAACATACCTGATAGTCTTCATGTAGCAGATTTAACTTCACGTCTTTAACAATTAAACCACTGTTAGGTCTTGTGTTAAATCTTTTGTGTCTTGCAAAACAGCCTCCTATTAGAGCAAACTTACTTGAATTCTGATAGCTCTGCGAAAAGAGAAAGCACTTTATGAAATGTAATTTGAAAGTGATCATTTTCAACTTCCTATATAACAAAAGCTCAAATTCAAATTTGTAATACAGACACACATACACATACAATGTTTTATATACTTCCACATATATTTTATACATTTCTAGATGAGATAATGTGTCAATTATTTTTGGCTGTTCATATACATTTTTTAAATTGAAATTTGACTTAAACAATCTTTCAATAACATTTTGAAAGAATAGCATAGGTGATACAGATTGACACTTCTGGAAATTTGGATATCTTATATTCAGAAGAAAATGCAGGTTTAGGATATCAGAAAAAGACCAAACAATTTTAGTACTGCCATGAATCCAGGATATTTAAGGAAAAGAGAAAATTATTGAATTAAAAAAATTTTAAAGTACATAAATGTCTAATTATAGTATATGGATAATGTTTTAAGCAGAAATAAATTTGAAATTCTATGCATTACTCTTAAATGAATTATTCATAGTTTGTGTTGTTAAAATAGATTAGGAATTTTTTTCACTAAGACAGATAAAGCATGACAAGAATTTATATATGACAAACTCATGCGACCCACATTTTAGACCACTTTTTCATTATGTTGGTGTCAATTTGTAGTCTTGATGTCAACATGGATGACAAAAATAGCATTTATGTATGTGTTTAAGTCATCAGAATCAGTTGGGAATTATCGCCGCTTCACATTGCGTATTTGCCTTTAAATACATTAGCATTTTTTCAGAGTTTTGTCACATATTAACCGGGGAAAGTGTCACTTACATTAATTGGGAAAGATATTGCTTTGGATTCAGGTTGAAAAAGGAGGGAAAAGGAGTCTACAACGTAGGATTTTACACTGGATTGTATTTAGTTGTGTTTTATAACAATTTAGGTTATTACTTTAGACTTTCTAAACTTTCACTGAAGTCGATTACTCTGTATCAGGCATTATGGAAGTTTTTATATACAATGAAAACTGAAACATGATCCCTGACCTTCAGGAAACTGTTTCAAATAAATTCAAACTTGTAAGCACATTCAGGGGCCTCCCTGGTGGCACAAAGGGTTGAGCGCTACAGTGTGGGGCTTCCACAGCCACTGCATCACCAGTTTGAGCCCTGGCCACATGGTGACCCACATGGCGACCCACATGGCACAGCAGACCTCTCCTGCCTTGCCTGCTGCTCCCCTCAGAGTGTGTTTCAGTCAATCTGCCTGTTCTGTTCCCCACTCTGTCTCTGGTGAATCCTCTCACCCCCTGCACTTCTGGCCTGTACCCCAGCTCTTGTATGCATAAATAAATATTTTTAAAAAATAAAGCATATTCAGTTTTGCATATGTAACATTATGATAATAATGAAGTACAACTGATTCAGCAAATATTCTGGTTTTCAGCCTGTTTATGAATTATTATTTGTGTATTTCACTTCTTTTTTTCAAGCTGCTGAAAGGCTGTCAGTACAGTTACTGTCAGTACAGTGTAACTGTCAGTACAGCATTTGTAATAATGATGCTGCATAATAAAACATTTCAATTTCTCAGTGGCCTATGGTTTGCCTGACTTAAGCTTGGCTTGGATTTAAGCTAAGCTTACCTTGTAGCTCAGCTAGACCAGGCTATAGGCAATACCAAGTTTAAGTCTGGTCCATGTGTATCATTCTTAAACAGAATCTGAAGGGACAGTGGATAATTAGGGCATTTTTTTTTCTTATAGAAATGGTAAAAGTGTCAAGAGGGCCAAATCAACCTATAGTTAACATTTCAAATATTTGTTTACATCTCATTAACTAATATTTGATTGACCAAAGCCATGTATAAATTTAAAAAGCAAGGAAATACACTTCAATTACCCTGAAGTATTGGCAGGAGGGTGAAGAGTATTTCTCTTAACAGAGAGTGAGGAATGAGATCAGTATTTCAGTCTATCACACCATCCTTCTTACTGTTGTCCTTTTCTGTAAAGGCTGTCAGACCACTCTCTTCCCATAAGTAGTGAAGGCTAAATTTTACCTTTGTGCTCATGAGGGCTATTGTAGCTATCTCCATACTTACAATCTCATGAAGGTGTATCATTGCTTTATAAGACTGTTGTCTTATGAAGGCCATCTCATTATCAGTTTTGTAGCAAATGGAAGGAAAAAACTGAATGAATTCTAGTCAGCCTGGAGCAGGGCTGCACCTAACAGCTACACCAAAGGAATACCACCAATTACTTTGTCATTCAATGATGTTTAAAATTGTCATGTTAATTCAGAGAAACCTAATACCACCTTCTTTTGTTTATTGTTTATATGAAGAAAGGGAGCTGACATTTAATGGTTGTCTAATATGAAGCATGATCTGCATAAGAAGTATTGTGTGGAAAGATCTGTAGATTGATTTATGAAACATTACCATAGAAATAAACAGCTCTAACACATGGGTGTGGCCTATCCTTAGTGAAGCTGAAGAATTTGCTTCATTCCTGCCCCACCCCTCCTCCTCTCAGCTTGACAGGGATCCCTTAATCAGGATTAGTTGACTGGTTTTCCCTCTTCCCTTCCTGTAGAGAAAGAGATGGAAAAATGGAGGGCTTGGGGACCCACTGGCAGCCTACTGGTTAAGTCTCAGTACTATCACCTCTGTGGCCTGAGTTCAATTCCCGGCCAGGAAGGGGACCCACATGGCACAGCAGACCTCTCCTGCCTTGCCCTCTGCTCCCCTCAGCAGTGTGCTTCAGTTGATCTGCCTGTTGTGCTCCCCGCTCTGTCTCTGGTGAATCCTCTCACACCAGAACCTCTGGCCTGTACCCCTGTTCTATGCAAAAATAAACAAAATGTCAAAAAAAAAAAAAAGAAAAATGGAAGGCTTGTGATTTAAGCCACTTAAAGTATGTTTTGGGTTCCAATGGCAATAGATGCACTTTCTCGCAAGCACAGCATCACCACCACTTTGGGAACTGGCTTCTGATTAGGTGACAGCAAACAATAAAAAAGATGCAAATTTAGTAAAGAATGAAATATGCAAGTTGGATTGAAAAATAAGTAGGGAGGAGTGGGAAAAATAATCAGTTCAATAACTGATCCTTCATACACCAGGAAAAGGAGAACTAGATTTCTGAAATAAAATATAATAACATGCTACATATAACATTTATCAACCAGACTACTTCATGCTGAATAAAAAAATAATTTCCTCTTAAAGTAAATTACATTCTTAAAGTTTTGAGTTAAATTTATATTTTACTTTAGTTTTGGTTCATGAGGAATAAAAAAATATGCTGTTTTACCAAATAAAAAGTTAAGAAAAGCATAAGGCTGAATTAATAGCTTTTTTTTCCTTCTACATACCTACGATATTTTATAAATTGCTAGGTAATTTAGATATCAGAACATAATTTTCCCCCTAAATTCTAAGTCTTAACCTAACTTATCATTAAATTTTTATAGCTGTAAAACATGCTACTGAATAAACATTCATTTGATATGACCTAAAATTTTTATTCCCCATTTCTTTCTCTAAATTTACCATTGACAAAGTTCATCTGTAATGCATGCCTTGTATGACCATAAACTCTCAAATCTAAGATAATATAAACAGTTGTATCTGGAACCTGGAAAGGAGGACGACAAAATTCATTTTTAAAAGAGGTTGATCCAACCAATTTAGACCATCTTGCAATATAATTTTTTTAAAGACTACAAAACTCCAAGCTTTCTTGATACGTTATTGTCATTTTTAGCAAGTCAGATGAAATGAAAATTGTTGTTTATGAAAAAGGAATTTCGATGAAATAAGAGGGAAAAAAGGGTGCAAAATAAGAGCATAGGGAAAGAGAAGGACCAAAAGAGTCTGGGGAGAGATTTGGAGACTCTTTTTCCCCCTTTGCTCCTGAACCCTCATGAGTAGCCCAAGGAACATAGGAAGAACAAACTCATTGCCAAACAACACCTTGTGTTAGCACAACAGGATTTAGTGTTCTGTGGGTTAGTGATAGAAATGGATACTTTCCCATCTATTATGTTTCCATGCATAACAGTATGCCCTGTTACCCAATTTTTGAATAATGCTGTGATGGAATATACACTCAGGGAATACTGCAAAAAACAGACTCAAATTTCTAGACCACAGACATCATTAATATTCACACAATAAAATCCAGACTATTTGTTGAGAGGCAGAAACAAATTGAATTGAGCTGAAGGACAGAAGATTAGATTTAAACTTTACTCAGGGCATATGAGAGGGGTTTCTAAAGTCCAGGCATATACCCTTAGATCATTACAATCTTACTCAAATAAGTATTATTACCACTTAAGGTCTTTGATAAAATAATGCACACTTCTCCTCCATAGAAAAAGTGTGTATGTGAGGCAAAAAATAAAGAAAATTGTGATTTAAGACCTCATTTTATGCCTTTTATTCTTTATATTACAGTTTCATAGTCTGCAGAAAATTCAGAACCGTGAAATGCATAATATGTCATACTCTTTCTGGAATATGAAAACATATACCTACTCTAAACATAAATATTGTTATAATAATCATTGAATAATTGGGCCTCCCTTGTGGCACAGTGGGTTAAGCAATGCACTATGAAGCAGACTGCAGCCACTGCAGCACGAGTTCAATCCCTGCCACCGGCCAGGGAGGGGGCCCACGTGGCGCAGGCAGACCTCTCCTGCCTTGCCCGCTGCTCCCTTCAGCAGTGTATTTCGGTCGATCTGCCTGTTGTGCTCCCCGCTCTGTCTCTGGTGAATCCTCTCACCTCCCTGGACTCTGTCCTGTACCCCAGTTCTTGTATGTATAAATAAATATTTTTAAAAAATAATAATCATTGAATGAACTGCATATATTTAAGGCGATATTTTGTTAAAATAATGACATGTATATACATACGAAACCTTCCAAACAGTAGAAGTATGCATCATCCCCAAAAGTTTCCTCATAGTCCTTTCTAATCTCTCTTTAACTCTCAATATTGCCCCCTATTTCATCATCAACATGTAGGCAAGCTTTCTATGCGTTTGAATTTCCTGGAATTAATTAAATGGTTCATGAATCAAAAACAAACTTTAAAACCAACCTTTGATAAGTAACCATAGATCTGAAGCATCCAGAAGGGGACAAGGAAGGGAATGGAAAGAGGAAGGGGAGAGAAAGAGGGGGATTGAGTTCAATGGACTATAGTGGAGGATTACGGGTGATTTGGTATTGGGAGAATGATGATGACTACACCTTTATTGTAAAAAAAAATAAGGCTATAAAATAGTTCAATAAAAATGTATTTTAAAATAAAATGGATCAATCATACAGTATATATTCTTTTGTGTCAGTCTTTCACTCAGAATAATTGTTTCAAGACTCATCCATGTTGTAGCTTGCATTATGGGTTGACTTTTGTTCCCCCAAAAGGTAGGTTGAAGTCCTAACTTCCAGTACCTTAGAATGTGACTTTATTTGGAAATAGGGTCATTGCAGATATAATTATTTTAAAGTTAAAATGAGGTCATGCTGGAGTAGGGTCCACCCTGATTCCTCTCTGACTTGCATCGTTACCAGAAGAGAAGAGACAGATCTGCTGAGGAAGATGTCCTGTGAGGACAGAGGCAGAGACTGAAGCACTGCAAGTTGGTCTAATCCAGTACGACTGATCTCCTTGTTAAGAAGGATAATTTGGACATGGGCAAAGACATTCACAGAGAGAAGAATATGAGAAAACACAGACACAGGGAGGATGCCACGTGATGAAGAAGGCTAGAGGGATCCATCAACAAGCCCAGGAATGCCCCCAAACAGGGCCTGGAAACCGCCAGGAGCAGGGGAGAGGCAAGGAAGGACTCTTCCCCACAAGTCTCACAGACAGCATGGCCCTGCTGACACCTTGAGTTCACACTTCCAACCGCCAGGATTTTCTTAAGTGAGGGATACATATATTTATTCAGATTATTTTTGACAGATAGCAGTAAAGAACTTTGAGCTCAGAAAGCCAGCATATTCTGACAATTTTCCAATAGATGAAAGTAAATTGCCTTACAAAATGAAGTTTTTTGCTTGTTCCTTATATTGCTATATGTGCTAGTGGTTGTTCCGATATTGAGTTCAACGGAGAATATCTAGGAAGGCTGCAAGTCATTTAAATTCAGTTCAAAAGCAAAAGCTTCCAGGATTGTGAGACAAAACATATCCGATTTTTAAGACACCCAGTCATGGTACGTTGCTATAGCAAACTAGGACCCTAATACAGCAAACATCAGAATATTGTCACATTTTGTGAATGTATCACAATTTGTTTATCTATTTGCCTACGGAAAACATTTGGGCTATTTCCGTATATATCCTCAGTAGTGTCCCTAAAGAAATCATAGACTACATTCAATTTTAATGCGACTAAGCACTGAAAATCAGTATCTCGATTTGCAACAGTCATTATACCTAACAACAGGACACAGGGTTTCTGTTTCCCACAGCTGCACCAATCCTTGCAGTTGCAACTTTTTCTTATCTGTCAATGTAACATGGAATCTCCTTGTTATAATTTCGTCTTTAGATTACTAACTCCCCATATAAAATTGTAATCCCAAACATGTATCTCAGAAGCTAGTTATTTGTCTATGTTGTAGGCATGGAATTACTTTGAAAATCGTTCTCTTTCCTTGAGAGCTCATTAGGAGCCTAAAACTGCTCTTTAAAAGTCTTAACTAATAAAAAGTTATCTCCATAATCTCCCCCCTAGAAATTTTGACTTAACTAAAGAAACCAGGCACCTTTTCTGGGGGGTAGGGAATTAAGAGTAGATAATTTCAAAGGCATAACCAGCCACCTTACATTTGTATATGTCCCTAAAACTTATTTCACTGAGAAAGTAGAGTCTACAATAGAATTATTTTCTCTTTACATAAGAATAACATTTTGTGTCTTTGCAATTCTCACCTTTCCCTTGTTCTACTATAGAGTATTGCCTCAGGGTGTGAAAAATCTCCCAGGCACCAATAAAGAGAAAGACTCCTTTAAACTTGAATCAAGGAAGCATAAACATTTAAAGTTTCCTGCATTTTCCTGTTTTCTAAGTATCTCACTTGTAAACCATCTCTGTTAGAAATTTGGTCTTTTGCCCCATGATGAGATGTTTTGAATTTAGATACATGGTACAATGTGATGGCAGGAGTAATGATGAATTTTATTTAATGAAATTCTATCCTCCATCAGACTATTGTTAGGGAACACATCTCCTTTTAAAGAGCATCTCCTGAGACAAAAATAAAAATTTAGTCAGACATAGTGAATGCTCAGAATTATCCTTTTCCACAAATATAAACACAAGCTACTCTTCTCAGCTTTTTTAACACTCATCACTAAGGGTATGTCATTACCCAGAAAGAAAATTTCCTTCCAACAGTCAAAGCAGTACTGGTTAGTGATCTTAATACTGTCGCATGGAAAGAGGAGATTCATATGGATTATTTCAAGGACACATTGGATCAAATTCAAGTATAAAAATTTTATGTGATTTTTTAAATTTCTTGATAATGAAGCTAAAACTATTTTATCAAATCATATTATGAAATGTTTATTTCCTTTCTATTCAGTTCTCAGGTCATCTGGTAAAATTTTCTACTACATTAACAAAAAATGAAATAGCTGTGAGATGTTAACGTTAATTTCTGTCATATTTTCTTTCATGACGAAGAAAAGGTTTCACAAAACTTACTTTCTAATAATTATCAAAATGTATAATGTATTTGTGCTGTTTTGACCAATCAATAAACCCACAAGATACAGTTTAGTCTTTAAATCCTTAAGCACACAGGCATAAAACACATGTAAAAGTTTCAGTTTATATTTTTTTTTCATTCCTTACTTAGGGTAGGATGCTAGGATGAGAACTTTCAAAAGTTAAAGTTATAAACTGAACACATGTCAAATATTTATTTAACTCAATGATGAGGGAAATAATGAGGGAAACAGCATGTGGGAAGGATGGTTCAAAGGAGAATTCAAACAGTGGTTATGTTGTCAGCTTCAGAAAGGCATGCTGAAACACATTTGCTAAATCTGAGACAAGGCACTTTAATACCTTACTGGAAAAATAAGTTATTAGGATTATTTTCTTTCTGTGAGAGAAATAATTTGTCTTTACTTAATTCCATCTATATAAGTTATCATGAACCGTCACAATGCTGAGATCTGTATAAGTAACATACAGTAAACATAACAAGGGTACAATTCCCAAAAGAATCGTATAATCTGAAAGGAATGTTTTAGACAATGCTCTGACATGAACAAGAACATTTTTTCTGTTTGAAAAAAGGACAATTTTCACAAGTCTTTAAACGTAAAGGTTCTTGTCGTGTATTTTTTTAATGGATGATGAGCAAAACTCAGAAAGATACTTAATTTACATTAGGAAGGGAAATTTTTCTTTTTGCCCTTCAAGTTTCTTTTGGATGATAATTAAATTGGCATAAAAAGATTAACGGGAACCTCATAATGACACAAGGCTCCCCAACATTTGGGCAATTTGGGGTTAATATGCCCTCCTGAGCAAAAAGGGGTATGGGACTTCAAAGAGGAGGGAGATAATTCATAGAAGATGGGAAAAGCAAATGTTTGGTAAAGGAATGTTTGCCATGCCTTGCAAAGCAAAGGGGCACTGAGAGGAATTTCAACAAATAGGTCTTGTGAATTTCCCCAGCTTACCACACCTACTGAATGTTCTTTATGTTCTTTCCAGTTCTCTCTCATGGTAGCTTCCTTCCTGGAATAGGCCCTTGAAATCTTTTTAGACAGTTAAGGGAGAGGTAAAGAAGCACTTCTTGAGTCTGTTTCTAAGCTGTTTTATAAAATTAATCAGCCCAAAATAATCCTATGCCAGAGAGACATATTTTGGGGTAGCACATTTTCTTCCCACATAGTTACAGTTTAAAAACATGATGTCATGATTTTATTTTAAATTATAATCTTTTACAGTACATCAGAAATTATGTCATTCACAAACCATGCTGAAAACTTTGGGTACTATATAAGTTATGTGGGGGATACAGAGTTGTAGAAAATTCCTTTAGGGAGGATGTTAACAAAAATGTTTGATGATCTATCCTTAGGAAATATTTTCCTCTGTTTAAATTTCTCTATCAGTGTGGTCCTAGCTACAGTCCGCCATCCTGTAACACCTCAAATTATCTAAGCGAAACACTGTGATACTTAATCCACACACATATAATTTAACAAAACCAGAGTTCCTGGTGCAAAATTTTGTTTTACAATCACTTTCTCTAGCACCTTATAAAAAGAGCTACCAGAAAGAGTGCAGTGAGCAAACAAAGTCTAAGCATCTACCCTCAAAGCGCTTACACTTTAGGAAGGGTGACTGAGATCAATGAAAGGATTGTTTACATAAAACTGAAATTATAACAGAGGCACTGGGGATGAACTGTGGGTATACAGAGCCTTGAATGTGAGAGATAAGGAAATGGATCTCGAAAAAGTGAATTGAGATCTGAAGGAAGACTTAGCTAGGTGAAGACAGAGATTCAGTCTTTTTGAGAATTAATTTTTCTGTCATTTCACAATCTTTGGAAATATGTCCAAAATACTGTATGTTCTCCATTGTCAAATGTGATAGACTGATGCACTTTTCAGATTTTATAGGGCAGCTTTAAATACGTGGACAGCAGAAACATCCCAATATTACTGGGTAGTGTTTCAGACTCCTTAGTCCATTCATATGTCCTTCTTTACCAAAGGGTTGCCTTAGTAACTCTCCAACAAAAGTAGTGTTTTCCAAATACTACCCACATAATTACTCAATTTAGTCACTGCGGTGGGGGTAGGAAATAATGTATTCAAATTTAGTTTGCTTCTGATTCCAACAGTTTGGAGCCCAAAAACCTTCTAGTAAAAACAACTAAAAGTGTCAGATAGATTAAGACAGCAATCAGATGCAATAGACAAATAATGGATATAAAATTATTTCCTTCCTTATTCCAGGGAAGGATAGACTGATTAAGCTTAGTCTTTGAAAAATGTAGTATGCATGTTGTAATTCAAAGGTTACTGACTATCAGATTAGAAAAGAAAACCTTCTAAAGCAATAAAGGGGAAAGGGAAACATTGGAACAATCCAATAGAAAGGTAGACAGGAACTTGAGTTGATGTGAGCCTAGTGGCTAGGAAACCATCTACACAGTCAGATGTGCCAGACATTTTAATTTCAAACTATGATACTGAAAAGGAAAGCCAACAAATACATGAATGTGGTAAAAGTAACCCCAGTGCAATAGGCACATTTGCTTTTTCCTTAACACTTGCAAATTTTTCTTTTGTCTGATGGATTTAAGGCCTATCTTTACTCAAACAAGGCAGAGGGTGTGTTGGGGGGTGACATAGTAAGGGACTCCTCTTATCTTCTGTTAGACTGTAGACTGTCCCCTTCCTCCTTTGAGAAACTCCCCTTTGCTCATCCTCCATCTGAATGACCTTGTATACTCAAATTATAATCTACCCATGTAACATTAATCGAGTATTAAAAAAAATGTTGTGCATGTTCAGGGTTCAGATCTTTCCAGGAGAGAACTCTCTTATCTGGTGCCTGCTACTGTGATAATAATAAAACCTGTACCCACCTACTCTCTGAGTGCTGCTTGGTAATTCCCTGCCCAGACAGAACACTTTTCCCTAACAATAGGATTAGACATGGGTTCTACTTCAAGCCCCCATTCTTCAATGGGACTGAAACTTAATCGCAGTAAATTAAGTAGGCCTCCATTCCCAATATTATTTTTTTTTTCAGATTAGCAACAAAACTCTAGCAGGGGAGCGGGAGGGGTGCATGAGCAGTGATGACAGAAAAAACCAAAACCCTCCATTGTCACTATCAATTTCCCCTGCAGATCTAAGGTACTTAGCATGGTGCTTGCCACATAGTGAAAAACAGCTATTTTATCTCTCTTGACTTCTGTGGCAAGAGTGAATTTCACTAGCTAGCTCTTTAGCAACTCCTGTGGTGAGTGTGATGACAGTTGTTTGTAGAGTACTGTGTTTTTGTGGTGGAGAATTCAAGCATTGCTAGCTTAAAATGACCTCTGGAAACATGGGTAAAGCAGAGAGAGGGACACTTACTATTTTTGTGCACAGATTGCTCATATAGACCTGATATCTTGATTTCAGATTCCTACTTTATTAGTAATAAATATATTAATATATGGTAAGTACATTTTAAGAGAAATAAGTCTTTAAGTCTATGTAGTTAGAGAAATACATCTAAACAGTCTCACGAGGACTAATTACGTAATTCTGTAACCTTTGTGTGCCTCTGTTTATTAATTAATATAGAGTCATAATATATGCTGTGTTAGTCCAGGTTTTTCAAGAACCTATTATGAGAGGCAATGGGGACCACACTAGAAGAGGGATACATCCTGATTTCAATGAAGAGAAAGAATAATGGAAGTATTCTATATCACCATGCAGTCTATAGAAAGTTCTAGAAGGCCTCCCTTCAGAAAGTCCTCAAGCCAGTTTCCAGTCAGAGCAGTCTCATCGCCCATGAATGAACCGCTTTTGATCCCCAAGTCCTGTATGCCTATATGGGCTGGGAGCAGACCCTAGGCAGTCTGGCCAGGGAGAAAATGAGACAATGATTATGTCGTATGGGGCTGGAATTCTTAATTATATTTAATTATATTCCCTCTCCACTAGATGGAAGCTCATGGTCACCACACCAACCACACAGACTTACTGTGAAATTAGAACTAATGTAGGTAAATTGCCTAGGAAAATGTGCTGGGCACATATTTCATCAATAAGCAATAGCTATTGTTATAGCTCATGGATATTTTATCCCACAATTCTGTGATATTTATAAGACACTATTGTTTAACCACAAAACTCTTTCTACTTGGTGCTTGCGTTAATTTGCTAAGTCCACCATATCAAAGTACCACAAACCAGGTGGTTTATAAAATACATAAATTTGTTTCCTAACTGCTTTGGCATCTGTCCAAGATCAAGGTGCCAGAGTTGGTTTCTTTTATCTTCTTCTGAAGACATCAGTTATACTGAAAGTGGAATTACCCTAAAGACCTCACTTTAACTTACTTATGTCTTTTGAGACCCTACCTCCAAATATAGTCCCATTCTGAGGTACTGGGAGGTAGGATTTCAACATGGATTTTGGGGACACAATTCAGTCATGACTGTCATTAGCATGTATCACAGACAGGAAAGCAGAATTGGTGGTGTCAAGTTGTAGAAGGGCTTAGCCCTGAGGGAACAACATCCTTACCAGGATTCTCAGCTCTGCCTATTACTCCAGTGGCTTTAGGAAAAGGCCATTTGCTCTGTTTCCCAGGAATACACTGTGGTTCAGGACTGCTGCTGGCGCAGGGAAGTGGGAAGGGGGCTTAGCAACTCCCATCACTTTTATAAATCTTTGGTGCTCTCCCTGCTTTCCCTCCTGTTCTTTTATTTTCATTTTCACTCTTTTGCTTTGACATCTTCCATTCCTTGGCTAACTCTGCAGATACCACGCCACCCAAGTGTCCTCTCGCTCTGAAAGCTTATTCTTTTACCCATGTTTAGGGCTTTTGATTTCAACTGTGTTTCTCAGTAGGGCATGAGGCCTACACACAGCCTTGTCTGCCAATTGGAACTGAGCTCAATTTTAACTTGCATTTTTATCAACTTGCTTCAGAATATAAGATTATTGATACATGAGTACAACTTATAATACAAGCGGTCATAGCTCGCTCTATCCGCCATCTTGGCAGTGATTACACTACTGTTGCAGCTGCTGCTAATGAGGTTTAAAGGCAATTTATTGGGCACTAAATATATCCTGGATAATTTACATGTAGTTTCTAATTTTTAAGATGAGATGGCGAATTGAGGCTAGAGGAAAAAAATGTAAATTGTTTAAGGTCAGAAAGCCGGCCCGCATGAGCGCCTGCATTGTCATCAAGACTGTCTGAATACAAAACTTCTGTTGTATCTGTTACATCACCTGTTCCTTGTTGGTATGTTGAGAAAGTCAGTGGGCCATAAAGATCACTGGCAGTCAGATGTTTAAAAGCCAAAACCTTGAAAAACTAGGGTACCTATCCAAAAACTTTTGCCCGAATTGTATTGCAAATATACAGTCATTCCACAGTGTTTCTTCTTTTCAGAAATAACCCACCTAAGGGTCCTTTAAAAATTATTTCTAAAAATGTAGAAATGAAATTAAATATTTTTGATGTGTTAACTTCTCGTACAGTACCTAGAAAGACTGAACATTTGGCCGATGATTTCTCACTCAGTGTGTAGACAGTAAGGATTGCTCGAATGTGTTCTGCTGCCCTCTTAAATGTCCCCTTCATCGGAGGTTCTGCCATCATGTTTCCCCAACATGAAGTAGCTGTGGCTGGAAAAGGGCTCTAAAAGGTCACGCAGCTCAGTAGAAGGACTTTCTTATTTTTTGTGTTTTTCCTTTCTTCTTTTTTAACTTCCCTTTACTTATGCCCACCCTTATCTTTCCTTACAGACTCACTGGGGCCCATACAGCAAGAAAAGCAAATACTCATTGTTTTCTGTTACAGTATCAATTCTTTCTTTTTTTCTTATGGCAGATTAAAACTTGCCCAGGGGAAAAGGATAAGCAGAAAAAGTATCATTTTTTTTATTTCCCCAATTATAAACCGCTTCCTTGTTATGGTACTGTGGCTACTGCCATCCAAACAAAGAGTTGAGTCTCTTTTTTCCAAACCAAGAAGCTGTATGCATGTAAATCTGTACATGGTGAATAACATTCCCCATGAAGGCCTAGTCAGAAGGAAAGCATAAAAGGCTTTTCAAACAAACTGCCTTTTCTGACATGCACTCACAACATGAAAAATCCCATTACAACATTTAATTTAACTAGCATGACTTGAGAGATGAGAAAATGCAGCTTCTCTGCAGTGCCATGTCCTCAGCAGCGTGTGATTAAATCTCCTGAGGTCATGTCCACATTTTAGCAGACTTTCTATCTGATGAAATGATTGTTTTAGGAACACACTCTTTGAAGCTCTTTCACAACAGTCTCTTAGTTTTGCCTAAGACGTGCCTCCCACTGGCACAACAGCAGATCTAAAATGGTCTCTTCTATTTTGAGAATTACAGGGTCACCATTTAATTCCTGCACTCTGTAGTTCAGCATGAATGATACAAAACCAGTACAGTGATATATTTAATAAAATGTCTGTTTTATGGAAAACTATTCTTCATTTCTAAAAGTCCAGCCTGTTCAAACAATGGCCCAAATCAACATTAATTCTAAAGTCTTCAAAGTAGGAGGAACTGCTTCAATTGAAGTTATTACAGGGAAAATGGACCCAGTTAACATGCTGTTCTAAATTAAAAAAAAGAAAAAATAAAAAAACCCTCTTATTCTCTGCTACAACTTATTTTTAGAAATTCAATTGCATTCACTCTTTAATAAATTACCTTTCATGTTACACTCTTGTTTATAGAAAAAAAAAACTTCAGATGCTGGATGTGGAATCTGAGACTTAAGTAACTTTTTCCTTGGTACAAAATGCCACTTACTTCAGCAATATTTTTTGTATTTTAGTCTTTGTAAAGTTATGTTAGTTTTAAAACCTATTGCTCTGGAGACACTACTTTATTAATGAATCAATAAATGATTTCACAATATAGGCAGCTGAAAGCATTCTGTTGTACCCACTTCCAAGGTCCCAGAATAAAACCTTTCAGATTACTACTGGAAAGAGAGTCTCCGTGTGTCCTACCTAAAAATAAATAAATAAATAAATAAATAATAGTACAACAGCGCATTTTGAATCCAACTTTCTTTTTTATTTGCAAAAATATATAATGATGGTATATATTTCCAACTACCCTGAGGGCTGATATTTGTTAAATCTTCATAGAAATGTGACTAGCTTAACCATATTTTTAATTGGAGTTGACTTTGTTTTCCAATAAACATAAACATAAATTTTAATTTCAAAGAAGGCAACTAAAGGAAAGAAAAACATAGCAGAACCACTTGGTGAGTGATGGCATAAACTTTGCAACTGTACTATTAATAGTTGGTTCTAATATATAACCCCTGGAACAAAAGTACATTAACATTATATTATCAACTTGTGCCCCTCTCTCCTCCCCCAAACTTAGACTCCTCTTGCTAGGAAGTTATCACTCAGGTTCTGGTTAATTTTGTTTTTCTAAAATTCTGGAAAGTATGGTTTTTACAAAACTAAACCTTCCGAGATGATACATTAAACACCTCTGCCATTTAGTATATACTTAAAAATTCATATAAGAAAGATTTTGGATTCAAACTTTTCGGCTAATAGGGGTTTACAGCATTGTAGTAATGAAGAATTTAGTACTCCTCAGGGACCCAGAAAGATCTTTATGAGCTAATATGTGGTTTTTTTCTGGGTGGTGTTTCTTCTTCCTTTTCTTCATCTTCATCATCTGGATAATCTACTAAGGCAACCGCTCTATTGCAGTGTGGGTTACCTGTCCCATTACCAGCACCAGCTGCAAAGGGTGTAGTATATTTGAGGCCACCAGATGTTCTTTTAGGTAGACCTGTGGTATCTTCATTTTCTTCTGGAGTGGTAACAGCTATACATTTATCATAACACTCTTGAAAATCACTCCCCAAAGGGGACACAGCTGCTTTATCGTCCTCTGCATTTTCTCCAAAATGCTTTTCTTCTTTCTTAACCAAGACTTTGGCGGCACTTCTGCGAAATATTTTATTATACAGGATATTATGTAAATTATTCCGTATTTGACTTTGTCGGTCTTTTTCTTGTTCATATTTTATCTTCAATCCTTTGAAGGTCTGAACATATTGTATTGATTCAAGTGTTTCATAAAACTTTTCGATTATGTGTGCAACAAGAGACTTGATATTTTCCACTCTGATGTATTCAAACATCTCAATAACAGCTGAATTCAGCATATTGTAGCGAGTCCCATTACTCAGAAAAGCATTTACTACTGGCTCAAAAAGATTACCCTTGATGATGTAACGGTTAAAAAGTTCATCTTTTAGGCCAATCATCCTCCTCATAAGGCGAATAGCACACAAGGTCAGAAAGGTATGTTTTGACTTCATCACAATCAAGACTCTTCTCAGCAAGTCCTTACTCAGAATGTAGTTTTTAATGTAATATGTATGATGCTGAACACAAAATGTGAGTAGTTCTAAAATTAAGGTAAGAAGTTGTGCTGTTTGATAATTATTGAGGCAATTTTTGTCAAATTTAAGTATATCGTCACTTTCACACTTATCTTCCGCAGTGATGGTCAGAAGTGGTGCTATGAAGTTATGCATACAATGCTTATAGAAGAAATTCAGAAATTCACTTCTTTCACATTTATTAGGTGCTAGTGACATGTTGTCTGGATCCAGTAGAGAACGAAGAAGTTCTGCTAAGTGAAGGGCACCACCTAGCTCAGGATCAGCATCACCAACAATCTGCTCAATTACTACATTAATCAAAAGGTCCCCACTTTCGAGTTGCTGGGCCTCTTCCATCACAAAAGCTCGAATCATGGATGGACTATACTCCACCAGATAAGTAAATATGTCAGTAGCAGCTGACCTTACTTGCAAATCATTCCTTTGCATTGCAATTTTAAGAGCTGGAAGAATTCCTAATTTTGTCAAGGTTTGGAATAGTGCATCCTTATTTTGAGGTTGCAATGTCTGAGAAAATGAACAGAATTCCTTGCAAAAAAACATCAGCTCACGCCTTTTATTATCATCAGTACTGTTATCACTTAACTGTGCAAAGACTTCAGGCAAGAAATTTTCATCTTCCTGGAGCATGTTGACTATCTCAACTTTGTTAAAAAAAATGAAAGTGGAAAGAGTAGAAAGAAAACTCTCCTCAAATATGGATGGTGCAGGCAATAGTATGTCATAAATGTACTGAGCACGATAAGTCTGATGTATTTTTTGCCTCAGTTCACAGTCTGTTATAGGCACAACCTCCTTGAATTTTGCATTATGGGTCAAGAATTCCCTATGCTTTTGTGGCTGATCCAAAGCAGGGTCATATTCTAGGCATCCCACCACATCCATAATGCACTCATCAGAAAACAGGATTTCAAATAGAGATAACTTGTTAAGATATAAGATTCCCTTAATAATTTCATGCAGATGACGTAAGCCTTCAACATCGTTTAGGTCCTCACAGACACGGAAGAGCTGCAGTAGTTGTCTAATATAGTTCTCGTTTTGTAAGATCAGAGCCAGCCTTTCCTTACTGATAGGTGAGGGGAGAACCGAGGTAACTATATCAGCAATCTGTTGAAGCTTACTGGGCTCACAGGTAGGCAGCTCTATCATTATACCGGGTTCTGGTATCTGATCAAAACGTTGTTCTTCTAATTGCTCTAAGAGGTCTCGTGTGATTTCGTCACAAGGGTCTTTACCTTGAATTCGGCAAATGTCCTCCCAGATCTCACAGCAACTAGTTGCTTCCTGGAAACTTAACGCCAAACCGTGATCCTCGGCGTCAGACCAAATAATCAGCGTGCCTTGTTGCTTCTGATAGGACGTGTCTTGGTTTATCTTTGACTCTAAGATCACTGAACCATCACACTCGGACTGGACTAGCAGAGCCATGCCCTGGAGCCGGTCCACATAGGTGGAAGAGACGTGGCCCATGCCTAGATCGTCCCATTTCTGCTCTTCGTTCAGGTAATAGACTTTTACAAGGTGCCGCCTACCGGCCGTGGCGCAACCTACTCGGGCCTGTGCTGCGCGCATGTCCTCACTCAACAGCAGCTGCCGCCGCTGGAACTGAGCCGGTGGCCGAGGTGGCTGAAGTGACCAAGGTGGTAGATCAGGAAAATCACAATAGAAGATGGAGGATAAGAAAGGGTCAGTAGAGTCCTCGGGACTCCCGAGAGTCCCCAGATCCACGGGATTTTCCC
The DNA here is from genome assembly GCA_019455555.1 of Galemys pyrenaicus. Lineage (NCBI taxonomy): Eukaryota > Metazoa > Chordata > Mammalia > Eulipotyphla > Talpidae > Galemys > Galemys pyrenaicus. Next base: position 121,225 of record JAGFMF010011664.1, on the reverse strand, counting down.
CAGAGTCCATCCTACCTCTCACTCCTCTGCCACCACAAACTCCATAACTCCCATTCAGTCGCCTACCCCTCCATAATCTTTCATAATATGAGCTTAACTAAGCGAGTCTCCGGACCTGCCTATGGCTGCCAAGGAGGGCCTTGATTATGGCAGGATCCTAGGATTCTCCCGGAATCTTCCGGTAAAGGAACATTCTATTCTTGCTCAGGTGAGTCCCGCCCACCTTTACAAATGGAGGCTGAGGCATTAGCGCAATGAGCACTGTTTTCCAATGAAAGGTTTAGTTCCCTCAGAAACATTTTCATTCATTTAGATGTGTGGGGATGAGGCCTTATCATCTTAGACAAAATAAAAATTAAGCACTTAAGGCCTGACTAAGCTTATGACTGATATTATATGTCAAAAAGGGTGCTCTTTCCCCACCCTAAGCCCCCTCCCCCCACCCCACCCCTCCAATGAAGCAGGGAGAGGTGCACTGTAGATCACTGGTAATAATCAGATATATGTAGTTGGGTCTTCTTCATAAAGCTTGGCCTATGACTGTATCACTTATCTATCCTTGGGAGGAACATACTGTCCCAAAAGAGGTGGGAACTCCTTTACTCAGTTCAGTTCAGCCTAAAGGCACCATCTTTTAGCACAATGAGGCGCATTTTCCCTCAGTTTTTTCCCAATCTATAACCACAGCCCTCCTTCTTAGGGAAGGAGAAGGGCAGAGGAAAAGGGAGTTGAACGTAGCCAAGAGTATTGGACACCAAATATCTAGTCTTTTACTTCTTAATAATTATGACAATAATTACAAACACACAGTAATAATACTTGAGTGCTTATTATTTTATAAAGAAAAGAACATATAGAGAACTATATTTTCTTACTCAATTTTCGCAATAAGTTAGTGATACAAGATATCAGGCATCCTTTTAAGATAAGGAAACAAAGTTGAGAAATCCAGTAAATCGACAAAGGTCACACAGCTAATAAGTTGAGGAACTCTGATTTGAACACGTCTTTCTGATTCCAAAATTGGTTTTCTCAGCCATTGAACTATGCTATTCCTTTCTTTTCTTGGCATTCATTACACTTTATTTTACATTCCTTCCATCTATATAATTTGTAATCAACATAAAATTATCAAGAGAAGATGAAAGTCACGCACTTCCTCCTTTAGATCCACATCTGCGCATAGCCAACCGAAAAATAGAAGCTTGTATGTGGCAACTCTGTTAAATATAATTTTAATAGTAACAAGTTGATTTTGATGGAGCAGCAACTTCTGCAATTTTCTTTAATTTTTTTTCTCAAGCATTAACCCTGTTATTGCAAGGGAAAAACTGAGAATTGGGTCACATCAAGCACATTTGGACTTCAAAGTCCTATCTGTAATACACTTCGTTTCACATAGCATTAGATATGTGTGACAATTCTCAAGCAGAGCACGGGAAGTCTCTTCCATACACCTTTCTTGCAGTGCTGCCTCCAGGAGATTATAATACAGAAATATTCCCTGGAACAGGAAAGACTGGACACTTAGGGAACTGAATACAAATGACAACCATGTCTTGAGAAGATTCAAATCAATGCCAGGATAATGCTGGATTAGAAACATCTCACAAATTATAAATAATACTTAAACACCAGAATTAATAAATGACAGATATAAAAACTGATATATGTACTAGTTAAAAACTCCAGTCTTAGTTCAATAAGAGAGGATATGCAAATATATGATAACAATAATGATGTGTGTTAAGGCTAATTTTTTTCTCTGCTGTGATTATATTAAAGTTTCTATTAGAAACAATTATAATACTGTCAATTGTCTGAATATGCCCTCAGGTTTCATTCTCTGAGACACATTCAGCACAAATCTATTTGTTCTCACAATTTTATCACAGGGACTTTCCCTTAGGCCAATTAAGGTCCCTTTATCTTAATTAGGTTAACTAAAATCTCTTCATAGACTAAAAGAGCCTCAAGTCTGAATTACTTAGTGCTATTTCTGCAGTAGATTCTTCCCATTCCTATCTGGCTGGGTTTGAGAAGTAGAATAATGCATTTTTTCCTGTTTCAGTAGCTCTTCCTACCGAACAATACTGTTTTTTTTTATTGTTTTACAGCGCTCAAGGTGATACAAATAAACAAATGGCATATTCTAAGAACTGTGTAAGTTCCTGCATACACATTATTTATTTTTTACTTAATCCTCATACAATAATAACCTCATAAAATATGCCATGTTAGAGAAGAAAAATCTTGAAACTCCAAAAGTGAATCAAGCATTTGGTTCAAACCTTACAGCAAATGATGATGCTTGGATTTGAAAGTAGGTCTGTATAATACCACCGCTCCACACCACCCTCCACTCTGCTGTCTCCAATACCCTAGACTACGCATAAATTGTTGCTCTAGATGGTAATGACAAATGTGCTTCTTACCCCAATGATTACTGCCATTTGATGTGTCTCTATTTTGTTTTGTGAAGGAAAAATATTAAGACCTGTTCAAAATCAAAATGCATAGATTTAACCTTAAGACTCAGGATCTCTCTTTTGTTTGGGTAGCCTGTCTTATGCTTTCTCCCCATGATCCTAGGATAGTAAGAAGTAGTTCTTGAAAACTCCACCATAGAAAGAGTTCCTCAACAGAACTTTCATAATCTGCAATCTATTATTGTGCTCCCACTCTAGTCCCTGCCCTACCAAAGGCAAAGATAAGCCCTGGCCAGTTTTATTCTCTCCTGGATTGTATTACCTAGAAGACAATAAACATTCATGGAATATTTGATGAATGGGTACATGAAAGAACCACACTTTCTGGATGTTACAGAGACATGGTTCCTATTTATAAGAAAACATCACCTGTCAGTGAATTTGTGTTTTAGCCTCCTAGAAATCTATTATCCCTCTTATCTACATTTAACATTGTAACTATAAACATTTTCTCCTCAACTCTTCCATTCCTTCCAATTGTCTTTTTGCAAATTATCTCATCTAATACTTCGCCAAGAGAATAGACATCGACTCAAGGCTTGTCTACCATTTTCAAACAACTTTATTAATAAGTTTTATAATTTCTACAGATTTTCCTTCCATCTCAAGAAAAAGGAGTGCATATTCTCCTCTTCAAGAACAAAGTCTTAACCTGTATTCTGTATATTGGGCCTCCCCTGGTGGCGCAGTGGGTTAAGCAACGCACTACGAAGCAAATCGCAGCCACTGCAGCATGAGTTCGATCCCTGCTGCCGGCCAGGGTGGGGACCCACATGGTGTGGCAGACCTCTCCTGCTGTGCCCGCTGCTCCTCTCAGCAGTGTACTTCTGTTGATCTGCCTGTTCTGCTCCCCACTCTTTGTGGTGAATCCTCTCACCCCCCTACACCTCTGGCCTGTACCCCAGTGCTTGTATGCATAAATAAATAAATCTTAAAAAAAAAACACCTGTATTCTGTATATTAAAGTCTTTCCCATCTCCTAAAACTTCTTATGCCATAAATTATTTCTTCTGTGACTTTGATCTTTAAATTCTGCCTAGGAGTAATTTCTTGCCTCCCTTCATTACAGGTCCTCCAGTTGTTTTCCATTTTAAGATAGTGATTCTCAAAATAAGAATCATATTCCTAACTTGAACAGAAATGCCGATATCACACTAAAACAAGGCCCAAAATAATGTCTGTTATGTTCACTGCTATGTTCCCAGGGTCTAGAAAAAAGCCTGGTACATTGCAGAAAAGTTATATGAAGAGATCTTCATTAATTAGCTCTCAGTTGTCAGTGCTCACTGTGTGAGACACCATTCTAAGAACTCCATAGGTGCTCTCACGTAATCCTTACAAGACAAAGAACATTATTAGTATATTTTACGGATACAGAAACCAAGCACAACAAAAACAAGTAACCTCTTCAGAATGATGGATTCCTTGCTTTTTTGTTATCTAGACATGCTATCTCTCAATTAAAACTAGAGTTGTACCTGTAGGAAGAGACAGAGAGATAAATATATAGGCATGCCCCTATTTTTCAAAAGTTAGAGCTATGCACTTAGTTTTCATGAAAGACCTACATTAATACCTGCTTTCATTAACCCCCAAAAAATCTAAAGAGGACTTTTGCTTGTATGCCAATAGAAAAAAAGAGCAAGTAGCATTCAGTGTTCGTTTTGTAGCAGTCATTGTAAAGGCAGCACACATCCTGACCAACCCCCTTCAGTAAGTACTTTATATAGGCTTTGTATTTACTATGTCATCCCTGCTTTTATTATACCTTAGTGTTATTTGGTATATTTTGGCAGTTTACTTTTTGGGTCTGGGAATGCTAAAAATATTCCATATAAATTATGGGGCCTCCCTTGTGACTCAAGGGGTTAAGTCTCAGCACTATGAAGCTTTCTGCAGCCACTGCAGCACGAGATCCGAGATTGGTCCCCAGCCAGGGAGGTGACCCACATGGCACAGCAGACTTCTCCTGTCTTGCCTGCTGCTCCCCTCAGCAGTGCATTTCAGTGGATCTGCCCGTTCTGTTCCCTACTCTGTCTCTGAATCCTCTCACCAGCCCCCCCCACCTCTGGCCTACACCCCAGCTCTTACATGCATAATAAATAAATCTTTTAGAAATTCCATATAAATTAATGAAGATTGCTTCTTTCATTTATACCATTTTGTCAGTTTACAAAAGGTTTCATGGAAACACTCTACTTTTTTGAATAGTGGAGAGAATTTTTCTCATTTTATCAAAATGTTACTTTAATATCCAGTTTCATTACCAGATTAAAAAAAAAATCCTTTCCTAAACTGTTCTGCATAAGGACAATGAGCTTCACAAACCTGCCCATGTTTTTTCCACATACATATTCTGAGTTTAGATTTGTCCCTTAGAAGTCAGACTCAAGAATGTGTGTGTAATTTCTTTGTTACAGTATGTTCATACTATATCTTATTTTCCTTTTTAAAAAGTGGATACATTGTCTATTTACATTATAAAATCATTACATTAAAATCCTAAGGCAAATACATGTCTGTCCATCCCCCTTCGGATCCCTCACTCTCTTTTTCTCTCCTTAATGGGAAGCACAGAAGACAACTGGGTATCAAGCGATTCTACTGATTCTACTTGGTCCTCTCTCTCCCTTAAGCAATTTGCACCCCAAATTGCAGCACTGTTATCCTGTTATTTTTTCTTTAGAGATAAATGAACCATGACTTTTATTCTCCTTTTTTCTCATGCATCTGATTGTTAAGCTTCAGTTGAAACACTAGTTTTACAGGTTTTTACTAGTTTAGTTTTCTTTAGTGATATATTGCCCTTTCACTTTTCACACCCCCCCCATGTCTTTGTTTTCTTTCTCTAACTTTTCCCACTCTGTACACTTACAAGATCTCTGCAAGATAGATTTGATAGCCATGTATCTCTTATGTTATTCAATAGGCTTGTTCTTTGTAATAATTGCATTATGGAACCTGCCATTAATTTCTTAGGCTATATCTCTTTTAATGCAATTGCATATGAGAAGCCCTTTTAAACTTTTTCCATTTGAGATAGTCTAATAGATACCTTTCTCCTCACTCCCACACACACAAGCGTGTGCCATTCACAGCTAGAATTGCATTACTTAAACTGGTTTTATTATCCTGAGCAGCTATTCTTTTTGCTTTAATTATAAAGACTTCCAGGTAAGAAGAGATCTTTTTTGCCTTTTTTCTCAAATAAACCTTCCTGTTTTAGTTTCTTCCTATTCTCTGTTAACTGACAGAGGCAGAGAACAAGGGCTCACCTATGCTGAAGGTAAGTGCCACTCTTCTCCAGACCAGACATACCTGACCTCCCATTGCATTTTTGATCTCTTTTGTAACCAATTGTTAATCCCAATTTTGGGGTCATATTTTCTCTGTTCATAACAACTAACTTTAGTTGCATCACTCAAAGAGAAATGTCATCGTAATATGTAGAAATTCTAAATATTTTTAAAGACATCCTTCATTATTCTAAAATTATGCATACCTAATTATTCCATCTCGGTGTTGTGTGCACTTATGTTGCCCTTAGCAATATAAGTCTGTTTTTCACTTTAATGCAACAATGAGAAAATGAGAGGAAGAATATGCTTTTTCCCCCCCCAATATACTTGAGGTTACTGTGGGCACACATAGGACTCTTTGCCATTTAGTAAGAATAATCAGCAAAAGAAAATAAAGAAAAACGACAAGGCACGTCCATTCCCTAGGGATCTAGTGTTCAGGCTCAATTGGGGTCCCAAGGGTATCTTAACACCTAAGGCCTCTGACTATAAATCTGTCCCTCCGGTCTTTTCAGTTATTTCAGGTAAGTGTCAGTTGCTCACAGTACAAGAAGCAATTATCCCCACGCAGAAAATAGTTCAAGGAAAGAACGGAAGAAACCTAGTTAGCAAAAGAAGGCATTGAAAGAAAAGAAACTTTCAAAAGAAAATAAAAGAGCACATTGAAAAAGTTCAGTGACATATATTTACTGTCTTTTATAATCAAAAGATAGCGATATAGTGGCCTATAGGACTGTTGATATATATCTTCATTTGTATCCATATTTATATCCCACCCACAGATGTACACTGTGAGAGGAAGCAGACCTGGTAGTTAAGAACTCAAACTTAAAAAAAAAATACCTTAATTTGAAACCAAATCCCTGCCAGGCACTTGTCAAGTGACATTGGACGTGATACCCACTTGTGTGGCTCTCAGTATGTGCATCTGAATATGAAACCATTGCCTGCCTCGTTTGGTTGTTATGGGATGAAAAGAGGTAATTTAAACCGGTGCCTGGTGAAATGATTATGTAAACATGTTGGTTAATTTAAAAGCCTTATACCCAGACAACAACAAAAACTGTTAAAACACTTCACTTGCTTTTAAAGGGAATAGGTCCAAGAAATTGAAAGCTTTTTGTAGTTACTGGCTGAGTGGCTGGGATTAAAGGCAAATTCTAGAAGTTTGATGTGCCTGCTTTAAGAAAAGAGTGAGTTGTTTAGAGATCCGAGGGAGTTTCATGAGAGACGGGAACTCCCACTTTACTCCCTTGTCTTGCCCTATCTGAGGTGTAGGCAGCAACAGAAGCTCTAACCAAAAGACCCCAGGGTTAATGCAGTGCCTGGAGGCTCTAGGCTCTGGAGGACAGTTGGTCTGAGTGTCCGCCTACCCCTCCCCACCCCCGGACCCTACCCAGCTTTCCAGGTGATCTTGCCATTTCTCAATACCCTGACAATTAACTTGTTTTCTTGTGAAAACAGGTCAAGTCGCTCAGTTTCCCTTATAGCTGGAGTCCAGAGCAGAGTCAATCTGTGCAGTCCCAGCCTTTTCATGGGTTACTACCTACACCAAAGGACTTTAAATTGCAGAGAATAGAACCACCATATCTACTGCCCTTTGAGATAAGTACTCTACCCTGAGTTGTAAAATTCCCTACAATGACATTTTGATGAAAGAAGTCAAGTTCCCCAAACCATGGGTAGTTTCTTTAGTTACTAATTCACTTTTCATAATTTCTAATTTTTGCTAGATCTTTCCAAACTAGAGCCAGTTTATATTCAAAGATTTTCACACATCTTACAAACAAAATTAACATTAATTTTCAAGCATCTAACAGTCTTGCAAAATACATACCTCCCTTCCCCTATAAGTGTTAAATGACCAGAGCTCAGGAGTTTGGCAATCATTTTGGACTCAGAATATTTAGAGGATTGATCTTGGATTTATTCTGGATTGCCAGTGCATCACTTGGGTAAGTCCTCTAACTAACTCCTCTTTTTTGCTTCAGTTTCCTTTGTGGTGTGGTTGGAATAACAATGCTTTTGCGACTGATCCTGAAATATAAAAATTTAAACATTTTTGCACCTAAATTTTGAATACAATTGCTGAAAATATCAGAGAATGAATTTCATGTTCAACTAACAAAATTAACTGCAGTAGTGTTTAAATGCAAACCAACACACTGTCAGTGATTCGACATATAAAATTGGAACTGATATTTATGAAAGTTAAATGAAGTTATTGCAAGTATGCCGTAAGTGTTAAGTGCCTCCTATCAACCAGGAAATTTGCTGGTAACTCAAAGGTGAATGCTACTATAAATTCTCAGCCTTCGTCCCTCTTGAATCTTTAGCCTTGAAAGGTAGACAACTAAACAAATGTTATGTAAGCACATTAATAGGGACACATGAGACAACTTACATATATCAGGGAACTCTTACCAGAGAAAATAGTGATTAAGTTTTACCTTGAAGTATAATTGGAATTATAGATTGGATTATGTGTGTGTGTGGGATGTTGGGGGGAATGAAGGGGATAAGAGGAGAAAGGCCAATAGCTAGGAAGAAAAAAAGTAGTATTGGGTCATGTAAGTCTTAAAAACTAAGCAGACTTGAAAGGATGAGTATAGTACCCTATCTGTCTTACGATTGTGTGAAGAATAGAGAAGGAAAGCAAGCCAGGGACCTTAATGAAGAATGTTGTAGAAATCTTAGTGAGAGATAGCAGTGATCTGAACTACAATTTTAGCAGTGAGGGTAAGGAGAAGTTGATAAATTCAAGAGACATCTAACAGTTTTAATTAACTGAACTTCCTGATTGATTAGAATGAGGGTGATCAGGGCAAGTGGAGAAACAATAAAAAATTACCAACTTGTTCAATGCTGATGTCTTTCAGTTAGAAAGAAGAGTGAGCTGAGGGGGGGGGGATTACTTTCGATGAATTGAGGTTGAGGAACTTATAAGAGAGATTATCACACTCGGTCTGTGGTATAATATAGTGGTTACTTAATCTTTTCATTCTCTTTTTGTGGATGTGACACAGTGATGTTCTACAGAGTTTTTAGAGGGACTTTAAGAATGAGGAACTGAATATTTCCATGCCTTTGAGCTGTTCCATTGGAAAGCTCAAGGTAACTCAAGGCTAAGGAGAGAAGTATCAGTGCATAGCAATAAAGAACCTGCTGCAAGATGGGTGAGATTTATTTGCCTTCCTATGTCTCTCTTCTCTTCTTGCACCATTACTTTTCTTTCTCTTTAAAGTCTGCCTCTGTTGAACTCTGGTGAAACTCTACACTATCTATAAGCAGATAAAACTGTGTTTCTTAAGATGTGAGTGGCAAAGTTGAGAATTGCTGCCCTTCTTTTTCCTGCAGTGCCCACAAGTTACTCCCTGGGACAAGTTAAAAGTAAACGACTCACTATAACAAGAATGATGCATTCTGTGTTCTTTCCTCACCCTAAAATTCCTGCACATAATGGTGGAACTGTTTTCCCAGCTCATCTTCCTTTCCTTTCCTGAAAAGTTGCAAAAATGAACAAGGATATAACATTCTGCTTTCTATCCTTGCCTTGGGAAGGAGTGAACAGAAATGATTCTAGGCAAAATGGGGAAAAATAAACTTGGTTTTAGTGCTTCTGTGCTTCTGTTTGCTTGCTTGTTTTGTTTGCTTTTGCTTGCTTCTTTTGTTTGCTTGGACTTTAGTTTTGACCTCTTTCTGTGTGGGCATTTGTCTAATGCTGACCCAGTGATTCTTCTAGAAGTCTTATTCTAGAAGTTACCCAAATGCATTTTGACATGAAAATTACTGACACTGGGCCTCCCTGGTGGCGCAGTGGGTTAAGCAACGCACTAAGAAGCAAACCGCAGCCACTGCAGCACGAGTTCAATCCCTGCTGCCGGCCAGGGAGGGGACCCGCATGTGAGGTAGACCCCTCCTGCCTTTCCTGCTGCTCCCCTCAGCAGTGTGTTTCAGTCAGCCTGCCTGTTCTGCTCCCTACTTGTCTCTGGTGAATCCTCTCACCACCCTGGACTCTGGCCTGTACCCCAGCTCTTGTATGTATAGATAAATAAATCTTAAAAAAAATTACTGACACTATATTTTAGGGTGTGCAGTGTTTGGGGAGGGGCATGGTGGTTAATGGACTTTTAGTAAGAAGCAAAGTTATGGGAGCCTATCCACAGTCAGTCAAAGGCTACCAATAAACCTAAAAAATGTTCCATATTTTAAACCTCAAGTAAGCCTTCCACAATAAATCTTTTAGTTATTTATAGAACAAAAATGCCTAGAATGTGGATTATTAGTTCACCAAGGAGGAGTATGTGGCCTGGTTGCAATGGCCCCATTGATTTAATTGAGTTCACTCCCAACTATGATTTTCAATGAATCTTTAGTCTCATGTGTCCAATTCTGCTTTGTCACTTTCTTATTTGGTGGATGGATATTTTTAGACTTGACATCCAGGAAGGCAGTTTATTTCTCAGTTATATACAGAGGTTTAACTATTATTAACCCTTTACTTCTGGGTAAGGCAGAAATTTCAAACTCAGAAGAGGCACCCACCCTTTCTCTGAATAGAAGTAGTTGTAATTATGGTAGAGGTACAAAATTAAAGATCATTCTGGAAATGTAAATTTCCTTCATCTTGAGAGTAGACTCATGCATTAATAAGTGCTTTTTATATTTTCCTGCTGAGAAGAGAAAGTTGACTTTTTCTGGAGCCATTTAATTTTTCAAGAGTAATGAAATATCTGAAGGCACCTCTACTTAGTTTTAAGAGAAATAAATATAGGGTGTCTCACCCCTAAAGAGTTAGGATTACATTTGCTTTCTTTGTATGAAAGATACATAATTCATAAGCTAATGAGTTGTAAAGGTCTTTTCACAAGTAAAATTATATTATCACTCCAAGGAGTAAGATAGTCAAACTATTCTGTAATTACTCATTCAAGCTTATTTTATCTTAACTTTTAAAATAAAATCCCATATTTTTAAATGTATCATTAAAAGCATGTGCAGATAAAGAGAAGGTGGGAGTTACTAGAATGAAAATAGAGAAGTCTTAGATAGTATTTATATATTTGTCTTTTGATAAAGAGGAATCTCCATTGTTTAAAAATTAGGAGTGAAAGCATTGACTGTTTAGTAGCTAAAATAGAACTACTGTCAGAGAACTTAAATTTTTATAAGAAGCTTATTTCCTTCCGCTATTATGGCTTCATCCCTGTGGTACAGAGCCTTCCATAATGACACACAATGATCCTGCCTCCAGGTGTTTATATCTCTGTGTAATTTGTGTAGGAATTCTGCTTAGTGATTTGCTTGTAATGAACAAAATACACAAAAGTGAAAGGACATCATTACCAAGATGAAGTCATAAACGACTGTGATCTGTGTGTGTGTGTGTGTGCGCGCGCACGCGTGCATGTACCTTGCGCTGTTTCTGGCTTTTCTCTCTTGCTTGTTCTCATGAAACAAGATACCATATGGAGATACTAGTGTGGCAAGGAACCGATGGTAGCCTCTGACAGATAGTCAGCAAGAAACTGAAGGCCTCTGTCCAACAGCCCCCAAGGACCTCATCCTGATTTACATTTGACAACAGCCCCCTCCTTAGAACCTTCATATGAGACCACAGCCCTAACATCTTGATTACAGCCTGGAGGCCTCTGATCCAGGGGACACATGTAAATGGCACCTGAACTACTGACCCACAGGTCCCATGGGCTAAGAAATGTGTGTTGTTTTGGCCTCGCTGGTGGCACAAGGGGTTGAGTGCCGCACTGTGAGGCATCTGCGGCCACTACAGCACGAGTTCGATCCCAGGCCAGGGAGGGGACCCATACGGAGCAGCAACCTCTCCTGCCTCGCCCGCTGCTCCCTTCAGCAGTACATTTCAGTCCATCTGCCTGTTCTGCTCCCCACTCTGTCTCTGCTGAATCCTCTCACCCCCAGACCTTTGGCCTGTACCCCAGCTTTCATATGCATAAGTAAATAAAATCTTTAAAAAAAAAAGAAATGTGTGTTGTTTTAAGGCCATAAGTTTTGAGCTAACTTTTTACTGAAAAATAGGTAACGGATAAAACCCCAAATAAATAATTCACAACTATACTGCATTTGATATATTTACATTTCTATTGTGTATAACTATATCAAAACTCAGTGACAGACGTTATGTAAATCAAACATTTATAAATATGAAACATGTATATAGTCCCAGAAGCCATTTTAAAATCAGACTGTTTTCATGACAAATTTCTTTGTCACCAAAGAAAGCGGTGCCATTATTTTGAATTTGAAGAACAAGCTATTTTCCTCAGGAGTACAGTTTTAATCTGAAGTCCTAGGGTCCAGGATAGGTTATTATAGGAATTTGGGGTGGGAAAATTTTTCTCTGCAATAAGTTTCTATTACCTGATCCTGTCCCACTAAGTGACGGTGATTGGTCCCAGATATTGGAAAAACAAAAATATACCCAAACAACTCCAAATATACTTGAACAGAACATTCTGTTTCTAGATCAGAAGTACAAGAAATTCTTAGATGGGCTTCAGCCTGTCGATGAGTTTCCTCTCCAAAAAGTCAGTGTTAAATGTGTGCTTACATGCATTTTTCCAGTGAAAGCATTCATGACTTTCACAAAATACTTTAAAAAAAAAAACTTCAGGGGCCCCAAGTATGTGTAGAAAACCTGGAGTGCACAACCGCATTAATTCTCTATTATGCTAATACATTGTTTTAAATATCACAAGAGTTAGTTGACTGATTAAATGACTTTTATACTTATTCAACACATTTATCAAGGACCATATTAGGCATTAGAGTTACAACACTAAAAAGATATTTGTGAGTTCTCTCCTAAGGCACTTACATGTTGGCAGGGAAACCAGATGTTAATCATAAAGAGTTCTGGGAAGGCAAATTAGAAAATGTTTAGAAGCATATAACTGCGTGTTCCAGTTACTTGCCTGTTTGCTCGCAGATCCATTCTCTTCCCTCTCTCGTTCTGTTTTATATTACAAGGACTGATCTGCAAACATTATTGTGCAGGTTCCTCTGCTATCTGGCATCTTTATGAGTTTGACTAATGATTGGCATAAGCAGAAGATTGGAGACTACAAAGTGACAGTGGCCAAGAGAGTTCTCCTTTCTCTCTAACTTTAGGAAGGAAGGTCTATTGGCTAGGACTCTGTTTCCCTCAAATGGGCAACCTCCACCTCTGTAATTCAAGTATCCATTTGGTGGCTCTAACTCCTGGCATGTACTAACATGACTTCTTCCCTTGACTTTACTCTAGCTCTAGTCCTGGTGTCTCATATTTTATTTTTTCTTTCCGCTCATCTAACACCTTCCTCCTTTATCTCCTATATTAAATGCCTTTACTGACCTTCCTGATGTGGTTTCTGTTTTCTAACTGGTTCCTCACTGCCACACTGAGGCATTCAACCTGGTGAGGGAATAGATGTGTCAGAGTAGGCTTGCATCAAGATACTAGTTTTGACTTGATGTTAGAAATATAAATGTTAGCAAAGTCAAAATGGAGTAAGACAGACAGAACATTCCAGGAAGAATATGTGCTTAAAATTCTCCAAAACTTGAAGGTCAGTGTTGAAGATTGGAGAGCATTATGGATCAAGGCATGAGATGAAGTACATAAAATGCTAAATTTCATAGGGCTTTAGTCAATGTGAAGAATTGTGTGTGTGAGGCAGTGGGGAAGATGGAGAGTTGGTGTCTTCTTTCTTTGTGCATTTTTATTAATTCAGTGATATCATAAAACTCCAGGTAAGTTTAATCAGCTAAGTTTAGCAGCTGCTTTTTCTGAGAGAATTTGAAACATGGCCTTGACCAAAAAATCTTTACTTAAATGTTTGCTTTAAGCATTTTATAACATTTTTTAAAGATTTATTTATTTATGCATACAAGAACTGGGGTACAGGCCAGAGGTGCAGGGGCTTAGAACATTCACCAGAGACAGAGTGGGGAGCAGAATAGGCAGACTGACTGAAGTATACTGCCGAGGGGAGCAGCGGGTGAGAGACAGGAGAATCTGCGGTGCCATGTGGGTCACCTCCCTGGCTGCTGATTGAACTCGTGCTGCAGTGGCTGAGGACAGCTTCACAGTGCTGCGACTTAACCCCTTGTGCCACCAGGGAGGCCCCAACATTTTATAACATTTTAACATAGCATTTTGTTAAAAATTTATGAGCAAGTAATGCAAAATCATATCAATAAGAGAAAAATGTTCTACCTCAAACAGAGAATAATTTGTTGAAGTATTGCTATGCAGAGGACATGGCAATAGGCGCTCTTCCTTACAAGGACAGGCAAGCCAGACTTGTAATGTCCCCTGTTTCTTTATACAAGACATGATGAAAAGATGATTTTTTTAAGTAGTGAATGCATAAAGGTTATTTAACATTTTTGTAAAATACTGTATAATTGGTGATGAGGAAGAAAAGCAGATTAAATGAATGGCTCAATTTGCATATGATTATAATAAATTTAAGAGATACTGGTATTAAATTGTAGTACATCAAATTATGTCAGTCACTATAAAAATCAAATCTTTTATCTAGATTTGGATATATTTATTTCCAATTTACTTTTGTCTATTTGGGTTTTGCTTACTGATGTATAAAGCATTAGGAAGAATGTTACCATGCAACGAGTTTTGGGTGTTGAAGTACAAGTTGATGCTAGCTGCAAGCAATGCTATGATGATCTCCTTGCTTCCCTCTCAGTTTCCCAATCTCACTTGGACACTATATTTAAAATTGTGAGATGCTATCTATTAAGACAACCTCCACCAAAGTTTCATGAATTGAGGTAACTCAAGTGGGAAAATGTATAGGTGTTGTTGAGGAAAGGATGTACACGCTCTTCTGTTGAATTCTCTAGAATAAGGAAAATCAATGTGCATGAATTAGGATTTAAATAAATTCAGAATGAATGCAAACAGGTATTTTTGGTTTTGGGCATTTCTAATCAATGTCATTATAAGAAAAAAGACATTCAAGGAAAAAGATATATAAATTCTATTAACTAAATTTTTTGATAATGATATCAAAGATTTGAGTACCTTAGTACTACAGATTAATAAATATTAATAATTTCAAGTAGAGCTGGAGGGTTATTAAACATTGTTCAACTTTAGGGTCAGTGAAAAAAACAAAGCAGGCCGATAGCTATAAGAAGCTATTTGTATATCATTTACACATTTCTCGATTGTATCTTAACTAGTAATTAGTGAAAATTCAAAACTTTCAATATATTTTTCTTCTCATAGTGGATGATTTTCAGATTAAATTCAAATCTTTCTACAGATCTTCAAAAATCCTCTTCACTTAAAATGTATACAATCTTTATTGCACTAAATTGAAAAGATCAGAAAATGTGACCCCTAAATTTTAGAAATTCCCCAACCCTAGGACAATGGCAAAGGAATAATATATTCAAATTAAATAATAGTGCTAGCTATAAAAATAAAAGCAAAACAATTTGATTTTTTTTGCTTTAGCTAAATAAAATGCCCTCTGTTTGCTTAATAGACATTAAGTTAGAATCAGATCTGTCTTATCTGAACACAATGAGTACCTAATTGCACGAGAATAGTGTGTAAATAAATTATACTTTTTTGCACAAAAGATTTTCAATTATTTGAACATTTTAATTGAGTCCTTTATCTTTTGTGCAAAAAAAATTATTTTCTGACCCAGGCAAAACTTAGGCAACTAAGTGTGCATTACATACAAAAGCAGTTCCAAGATAATCCTATTGTGGTGAAGTATGTATTGAAAGGAGAAAAATAACGGCAGAGATACAAATAGGGTGCTAAGACAGAAAGTATGAACAAAGGCAAAATAATCAGAAATGTATTGTTAAGAGTGGCATGGCGCAGGAGAGGGGCCATATGCCACCCCATGACATGCAGACACTGCCCAAGCTGGTAGGAACACACATGCAGTGCAGTGGTCTGAACTCCCCTGTATCTGCTGAGGGGGTTAGTGGGAAAGGGGTGCAGCTGAGCTGCCATTTTGTGAGCTTTAAAAGGAGTGATGCGTCTGGGTTTGCTCTCTCTCTTTCATGGGACCTGCTGTGGGAGATAGGTGGACCTTCACCCTCTCCTTCTTCCCTGCTGTTTAGAAGAAACTGATTATTCTTTCTCTTTTGCTAAGCTAAAGGCCTTTTGTTTACATTGTTTGTCTCTTGGTGGGTGACCAATCCCAGAACCAGTGAGTGAGGTTCTGATCTGGTGACCCTTTATATCTAAACATCTGATGTTTAGACCCTTTACCTTGTAACAGTAAGAAAGCAAAAACAACAACAATAATAAAAGAATCCACTGTAAAAAGAAAATCAAGGAATTTGAATCAAATCCTCATAAAGATAAGTGAAATGTAGCTATATCTAATTTTGAGTAGAGCTTATGTCAAGGATTTTAAGACATAAGGAATAAGGAGCCTCATAACTTGAGAAAAGAATTTAAATGATTATGGAGAACCTGCAGTTGAAATAGGCAATATAGGCAAAATACAATATCCTTAGGAACCAAGTCTGTTCATGATACAGTACATTGTTTGTGAATATGCATACACGTCTGTGTGTTTTCATGAGGTTACATAAAGAATTATTTCCAATCTTAGGGTTAGAACTGGAAACGTAAAATTTCATGAAGTGCTTCACTAAGTAAAAAGTCTTGAGTTTGTGAAAGAAGGAATAGAGCGAGAGAGGGAGAGAGGGGTAGAGGGGGAGAGGGAGAGGGAGAGAGGAAGAGAGGGAGAAGGAGAGGGAGGGGGAGGGGGAGGGAGACTTAGTCAAGGATTCATACCTAATGGAAATGCAGTTTCAGCCTCTACCAAAGTGGAAGGTTAAGCCAATTCATCTGGAGTTTCCTGATCTGCACTTGTAAGGTCATAACCTGACCTCACCTTCTTTCAGACTTTAAGGGCCTTCAGTCTTATGCAAGCCCTTGCAGTCTGTCTGTTTGCTAGATGTGATGCAGCCAGATCTGGGAATCCTTACTGTAATGCCATTTGGACCTCTAAATTTATTTAGATGAGTATTTTTTTAAAGATTTATTTATTTATGCATACAAGCACTGGGGTACAGGCCAGAGGTGCTGAGAGGTGAGAGAATCCACCAGACAGAGCAGGGGGCAGAACAGGCAGATCGACTGAAACACATTGCTGAGGGGAGCAGCGGGCGAGGCAGGAGAGGTCTGCCTGTGCCATGTGGGTCACCTCCCCAGCCAGTGGCAGGGATCGAACTCATGCTGCAGTGGCTGCTGTTTGCTTCATAGTGCGTTGCTTAACCCACTGCACCACCAGGGAGGGCCCCAGATGAGTATTTCTTAAACAGCATGCATACTCTTGTAATCAAACATCTGTAACAGTACAATCTCCATAAAAGGGGAGATTCCAGGTTCCTGCTCTGTCTAATGAAGAGTGGGTGCAAGAAGCTAGAAAAGACTGGGAAGGAAGAATCAGACACACAGAGAGAAGATTTGGAGAGGAAGAATTGGAGGTGGCACATGGAGCACAGAGACATGTGAAAAAGAAGGTGGGCTTGCTTCTCAGCTGTGGACTTGCATGAGGGATTTGAGGGACACAACAGATGCATGGAATTGAGACATGTAGAGACACTTGGAAGAGAAGTGGGTAAGAAACACATGGGGTGGGTGACAATGGCAGTCTTCAACTTGATTTATACTCTGATTTTGCTGCTTTTGCACTGGACTTGCCTGACCGCTTCTGCCCATTTTCTATGGTTTCTAGCCAGAAGCTGCCTTAGATTTATGGTGAGTTTTTGGGCCTCAGCAATCTCGCCTTGAGCCAATTCTCTTTAGGTGGACATTTACCTACAAAGCGATGGGTAACTTGGGGTGTTTTATTAGAAAGCTATTACCCTTCCTTCTCTTTCTATGCACACTATCCTATTAGAGTTCTTTTACACTAAGAGGCAAATGGCAGAATCCATTTAGAGCATGCAAGTTTGTGGGTCCCAGGATACTCTTCAGTGCGCATGCTAATAGTTCCAATATAGTTTAAATGAAACTGGTTTTATGGTGCTTGAGTATTGGTGAACTATATCGTGAAGGAGGGATGGTGAAGAAAACACAACCACAGAAGGGCATACGATTGGCCAGATCTCTTTAGCGAAGTTCTTTTATATTTAGGAATAGTAGACATAAAAGCTGATTAGGGTTGAAGTTCAGTATCCAATATTAGAGCCAACTGTGGTGGTTTTATTACCACCTGAGATTTAAACCACAAAAATAACCAAAAATATTCATTATTCTGTAATATGCTTTAAAGTACAATTAAGCATGTTGATAAAACTGATTGAATCATTAAAGAATTTTGGGTTTGTTTGTTTTTACAGGTTAATCTTTCTATTATACTACTGATAACTAAATCCTGCTAATATGTATAATTCTGGGCAATGTTAAATGATAATTTTATATGACACCAAAAAATCCTGAGTCAAATATTACTGCTAATCAAAAGCATATGTTTAGTATTATCTCACAGACTAATATTTGGAGTCACCATAGACTTTGTGACCAATTATAAAACTTGTATAATTTTTCAAAAAGAATATGATCTATTAAAATGCATGTATTGACACTCATATAAAACTTCTATTGCCTTCATTTGTTGTAGTAGGGATTCTGATTTACTAAAAATGCATATTATTGTAATAATATTGTAGTTTCCACTCTAGTTTTTCTTTAGCAAGAAATGAATAAGGAAACAAAAGCATCAAAAATATGAGTCCAATACTGGAAAGAAAAGTAGTAGATATGAATTTCATAACAAAGCCATTTTGTACTCTAAATTCCAGTGTTTTCTCCATTTCTTTTTCATATAATTTATTGCCAATGACAGAAATGCAATTATTTTACAATATTTGAGGTATAATTTATATAGTACCATAATTTCTCTGTAAGTGTAAAGTTCAACAACTTTTCATAAATACATAATATTGTGAAATCTTCACTGAAACCTAATCATCTTTCATGTATGCATCACCCCATTTTTTATGTGCTTTTTGTACATTTGTGTATCTTCTAGGATGAAATTTCTTTTCAAATCTTTCCCCACATTTAATTGGGTTATTTGTGGTCTTCTAATGTTGAACAAAAGAGTACTCTGGCTACAACTCCCTTATCTGATATAAGATTAGTAAACATCCTCCCAAGGCTGTGACTTATCTGTAGCTCTCAATTCTGTTCCATTAATCTATATGTCTCTCCTAATGTTGTACTAGGTTGGATAGTACTATCTATATAACCATAGATAAAGTTGCACTATCTAGATAACTGTAGATTTGTAGTAAGTTTTTTAATCTGTCAGGTTAAGTTCTCTAAATCCATTCTTCTTTTCAAGATTATTTTGGCTATGCCTGCTCCTTTAGGTTGCCATATGAAGTTTACCTTCAGTTTTTCAATTTCTGCAAAAAAGCTTAGTAGTATTTCGGTAATGTAGGGGAAGAAAAACAATTTTCCCTCTATCCTACTAGGATCTTGGCTGAGACACCCCCCCACCCAATGAAATACACTTTAAGAGGAGAAAAACATATAGATATTTAATAATATGTATGCCTCATACACATGTAAGAGATCGGAAACAGAAATAGCCCTAGCCACTATCTTAAATACCACCTTGAGCTAAAGACAAAAGAATGTGATGGGGAAGGAGGGATCTCCATGGTGGGGCAAGGGATTAAGCACTGCAGTATGAAGCATCCACAGTCACTAAGCACCAGTTAGATCCCAGGCCAGGGAGGGTGTTAGAGGAAAGGTAGTCCTGAATGGATTACACATGTAGGTTTATGGACTCCAACCCCCATTCTAGACCACAGGTATTCCAGAACCACAAATCCGATAATATGATTATCGAAGAACGGATCACTGGGACCTGAGGGTGGAGTTAGGCAGCCAGGCTGGCTATAAAACCAGAGAGGTGAGCCTTGGGCTCTCTCTTCCTTTGGCACCATCTCACTTGATTGAAAGCCAGCTCTCAACATGCCATTGTTTTCCAGCTTGGAAGATCTGGTAGGATATTTACGGATTTGTCTCCCTCTCTTCCCTTGGTGTTATTTCTACTTTATTCCCCTTCTTTTGTAAAATAAAACCCTTTAATAACTTTTATCGTGTGTGCCTGAAGTTGGGACTTATAAAAATCTTCTGAGTGCACGGGTGAGGACCCAGTCAGGGAAACCCATTTTATATTAGGGTTGCCCTGTAACAAGGGGATCCACATGGTGCAGCAGAACTCTCCTGTCTTGCCCGCTGTTCCCCTCAGCAGTGTATTTCAGTCGATCTGCCTGTTCTATTCTCCACTCTGCCTCTTGTGAATCCTCTCACCCACCCACACCTCTGGCCTGTACCCCAGTTCTTGTATGCATAAATAAATAAATCTTTAAAAAAGAATCTGCTGAGAGTTGTTCTTGGAAGTTAACAGGCAAAGCAGAGTAAATGAAGGTATGGTTGTCCTTGCCTTCTCCACTGGTAAGAGTTTCTAGAAATTTTGTCATCCTCCATTTTCTGGTATAGAGAGAGACATCAGTCTCTGGGACAAATTGTGGTCTGTCCAACAATGAAAATAGCAAGATTTGTTTAGCTAAGTTATTTTAATATTTAGGTAGTTGAACTAAAGGTTGACTAGGGTTGAAGTCCAGTCCAATACTGTAGCTCACCGTGGTGGCTCTAATAGGGTCAGGCAAATTTTTCACAATAGGCCCAGAGTAAATCTTTTGTCACCTTGGTGTGGGACCTAGAGGTCCAGCAAAACTCTGTGAAACTCAGGAGATTTATCACTTAAAGAAGACAGAAAGTTTCCCCTGAGAGCAGTGAGGGCCCTGAAGGCTAGGAGAAGCTTC
Organism: Galemys pyrenaicus; assembly: GCA_019455555.1. Lineage (NCBI taxonomy): Eukaryota > Metazoa > Chordata > Mammalia > Eulipotyphla > Talpidae > Galemys > Galemys pyrenaicus. The sequence continues at coordinate 100,569 of JAGFMF010011664.1, read as the reverse complement.
TCTTGCAGCTTCAGTCCTCCCCTCCAGAAGCATCACTGCTCTCCCTTTTATGACCTACACGAGTCTCATTCAGTTCTAGGTTTATCAGTAAGCATATTCTCTGTAAGAATCTCATCTCAGAGTAAGGAGGCAGTCACTCCCTTCTCATCCGTCCTATGACATCTCCCCATCTCTGCCATTGTTGCCCAGGTCCTAGTTCTGGCTTGCTCCATTACTCTTTAAGGATTATTTTATTTATTTTTGCACACAAGAACTGGGGTACGGGCCAGATGTATGCAGAAAGGGGGTGGGAGAATTCACCAGAGACAGAGTGGGGAGCAGAACTGGCAGATCTACTGAAATACACTGCTGAGGGGAGCAGAGGGCAAGACAGGAGAGGTCTGCTGGGTTAGCTCCCTGGCTGAGGATTGAACTCATGCCACAGTGGCTGGTGATAGACTGATAGCATTGAGACTTCACCTCTGTGCCACTGGACACCCTCCATTACTTTTTAGAATGAACAAATGAGTGAATTCTCCCTACATATGTTATTAAACTTATTGTTTTTCCTTTGTTTACCCATCTCATGCAGTTATGATTACTTGCTCAGCCCAGAGGGCTAGAGGATTCTTTTGCATTCCAACGATATCTTGCAAAAGGAGATTTTCCTTATAAACATAAATGTGTCTTTTATACAAACAGAGTTTCTACTGGGATTTCAGAGCTTCTGCTATGTTTGCGGTTTCTGGAAAATAACTATCGTAAAGTAATCCTTCAGTCAGGCATATTTTTAGGATGGTGTATTTTACTGCCCTTCACTGTTAACTAATGATTTGGGTATGTGCTTCCTGGTCATTCATATTTCTGTCTTCATGAAATATCTCTTCAAATTCTGGCTATTTAAAAAAAAAGGTAGTGCTCCATTTCTTCAGTTGAAAATAATCTTTATATATTGCAGTCTACTTTCATTAGCTTATATGTGATTTACAAATATTGTTTCCAATGTGACTGGCTTTTTTAACTAAGCATGGAATTCTCACTGAATTTCCTTGGCAACTTTTGAAGACATGGAATACTCTGAAGGTGAGCAGAATATGCTACTCTGAAACATGTCTCTTGAGCATAAGCATTATTTTGAGCTGGTTAGTTTTAACAAATGGCAGACAAAGGAAAAGTTGTGAGAACAGAAAGAAAGTTACCCTTCTGTGAGAAACATTACATTTGTATGGGTGGTTCCCACTCTGCACTGTGGAGGGGAAGCTGACTCTTATAAATGAAGTCAGAACTTACATCTACATAACAACCAAATCTTTTTATTATCTGTGACTTTCCTGATAACCTCCCAAAAGTGGTTTCTCCTTTCCCTCACCATCTTTTGTTTTTAGCTGAAGATGGTATTTAAGGAGGTGTCTTGGATCAATTCAGGCAGTATTCTTAGGTTTCTTTCATGTAAACACTAGGTATGCATGCTATTAAACTTCTCATTTTTCTCCTGTTAATCTATTCTGTTATGACAGAAAAGAACACAGAAGGGAAAAAGGATGGTATTGTTCATGAAAATACCTGGCAAGTGGTAGTACATGAATACTTCATGTTTTTGCAAAGTATTATGCTCATGGGCAAACGAGTCCATGGAAAAACAAATGAAGGGAACATATGAGGGGAGAAGGTATCCATCTCTTTTTCTGGCACTGTCTCATAACTCAGAACATTTATAGCTTCATCTATGCCACAGTATTTGTTAGTGAAGAAATTACAAGTGGAATGGATACAGGGAATTGAGAGGAATTTGTCTGAGACAACCAATCTGCCACAGATATTAAGCTGTATATTAAGCTGAAGAAATAAGTTCAAAATTCTCATATACATATGAATATCAATAAACCCAGTGGGTGGAAGTGTTAGGGGAAAAAGTAGTCCTAAATAAACAACACAAATAAGTTGATGAACTCCAACCCCCACTCCAGACCACCAATATTCCAAAACCACATATCCTATAAAATAATTATCAAAAAGTAAATCACTAAAACCTAAAAGTAAAGTTAAGTAGCCAGGCTGGGTATAAAACCAGAAATGTGAACTTTAGGAGCTCTCTTCCTTCAAAGCCATCTCCCTTAGTTCAAAGCCAGCTCTCAACACGCTGTTAAGTTCCAGCTCAAAAATTCTAGTAAAATATTTACAAATTTATATCCCTCTCTTCTCCTTGTATTATTACTACCTTATTTCCCTTCTTTTATAAAATAAAGTCCTTCATTAACTTTTATCACGTGTGCCTACAATTAAGGCTTATTATAAAAGCCTTTCAAGCACGCAGGTAAAAACCCAGTCAAAAAACCCATTTTATATTAAAGTGACCTTGTAACAGAAGGCTCTCTTGGTCAGTCATCACTGTCATATTTCATTATTGTATCTCTTTATTCCCCAGCTTTAATCCACGTATTCACCTTGAACCCCATTATGTTTTAGTCTATGGACAGAATTTTTCACCTGTGCCATTTTTTTTTATTTCTATATCTCTGTCCAGTATTACTCCTAACATCAGTAATCATATTCCCACTGTACTGCAACATGCCTTTTTCTGTCCTACATATAATTCTCAACATAGAGCAAATGCTCCTCCTAAAATAGTAAAACTCATAAAGTAACAAAGGCTACTATTTATTCAGGTCTAACACTTTATATGTAAGATGAGATATAAATACCTGCTATGTAGGCTTTAGTACCTTTTTTGTATAGATGAAGAAACAAACCCAGAAAATTTAAATAACTTGCCTATCATCACACAATTAGTTAAGTAATGAGTCCTAGATTTGAACTCATGCATATATGACATCAAAGGTTTTGTTCTCATTCAGTACAGAGTACATAAAACTGTTAACTAAATATTTGACATTGACAAATGAATTTGCAAAAATACTACCTTATAATTTTCATTCACTCTCTTTTACTTTATTATTATAATTTTGTACTTTCTTTGTTATGGATGCAAGTGTTTTGTATAAGTCAATTATACCTACTTATTGATTTCAGGTTATGAGAAGCTACTTATTGTATTTCTAATATATAGATATATCATCATTTAATGATAGTAATATATTTATTATCTGACCCCACAATAATATGGTAGATACTTCTAGCGATGGGGAGTCACATGTATGACTGGGTTATAAAAGTGTGTGCTTTCCACCATGCTGGAACTTTGTTTTGCTAATACTCTCTCTTGCCCTCTCACATGATGATAAGCCAGCTGCCATGTTGTAAAATATTCTAAAGCGAGGCCCACATGGCAAAGAACAGAGGGTGGCCTCCAGCCAATAGCTTATAAGGACCTCAGGCATCAATCCAACAGCTTGTGAGGAACTGAATCCTGCCAAGATTCACAGGAATAAAGTAGAAAGCAGATTCTACCCAGTTGAACCTTAGATGAATGCGGCCATGAGAGAAACTGAACGCCAGACAACCCAGTTAAATCATATTCAGGTTTCTGACTTAAAGTAAAAGTGCAATAATATACATTGCTCAAGACATTAAATTCTGGGGAAATTTGTTACATAGCGACAAATAACTAATACAAATAAGTTATTCATGCTTTTTTAAAGTGCCATGTTTGGGTGGAGCACTCTAACCAGATTCTTACATGAACATGAAACGTGACCTTGAATCAATTATCAAACAAATGAGGCAAAGCCTTAAATAACCTTGGTAATTCAGTGGAAAATACAGTTTGGCTCAATCTTTCTTTGCTTTCAGTTTGTCAATATTTGAGCTAACAGAGCAACGAGGGAAAAAATCATGTTTATCATTGAAGACAAAGAAAAATCATCTTATCACAGATTTATAAAACAGTGAAAAACCTTTCATTCTCACTTCAAATTTTTGTCAAGAATGAGAACATACTCATGTTAAGATATTTACAGAGTGAAAATTGAGAGTTTCACACAACTCTCCACTCCAAAACAACCTTGTGTACTCCATGGCCTATGAAAAGATAAGTGTGGAGATGTTTTTGTTTTTGATTTTTTGCAATGAAGATTTTAAAAGTAGTGTATCCGCTTCCTAGGACTGTTGTAAGAAAGTCCATCATTTATTATCAGAATTTTATTATCTCTAACATAAATTGCCAGACATTCATTATCACTCAGTTCTGGAGGATGGTTTTGAAATCAAGATCTTGGCTAGGCCTAACTCCCTGCAAATCCTCTTAGAGAAGACCCTCCCTTTCCTCTTTACAGTTTCTGGCAGCCCCAGGTGTTCCTCAGGTGCTCCTTGGCTTACCCCCTCCTGCATCCTCATGGGCATCTTCTCCTGTGCATCTGTGAATTCAAGTGCTGATAAGTGCACTACTCAGATTAAGTTAAGACCATCCCAATGGCCTCAACTTGATCACATCTGTAAAGATCCTATTTCCAAATAAGGGTGGGGACACACACTACTCAGCTCATAGTAAGTACTAGTTCCTTTGCCTGATGAGGTTTTTTTTTTTTTTAATCTATCCTTGATTTTGTTCTGTAATTCAAATTTTTCTAGCTGGTCCAACAAATTATACTTTCTATTACCCACACTTTTCTGTAATGTAATTATCTACTATCATATTTTCCCTACAATATTGTAGCTATTGTACTGTTCAACTAATTATGGTCAATAGTGTAGCAGAGTTTTCTTTGTAAAATTTAGTAAGATAACAGCTCTGTCTCTATCTCAAAGAAGACTTTACATATCTTACTTTTAAATCAGAATACTTTTTTCTTTTTTAACACATGTTCTTAACATTTTGAAATTCAGTCTAATTTTAGGGGTCCAAGGTGTTGTGAAATTCTTTATCATAGATAATGTTAAAATAAGGAAGCTGAACTATCTCCTACCCTTAAAGATCCTTGAAGATGGATAATGAAGGTCAATATACACAATTAGACTAGGAATAGCTGTTTCAGTAGAACAGTCATTTATATTATTTTCTATCAGGTATCATATGATAAATACATTTTACAATTAGATACAGTGGTGTTTTGTTGGCCATTAGAGGGCCAGAGTGCAAACATATAGCATACAAGAAACTCTTGTCCCCAGTCCTGAGATTCTTTTACTAGGCCATACCCCTCCATCTATCTCCCCAATAGTATTCACGTCTCTTACATTAGTTGAATGTTACTGTATGAGATTCACACTCTGTGCATCTGTTATTAATTTGTAAGAATTGGTACAAAGTTGCTGCCTGTTTGAAAACTCTTTTTCAACTGTGAGTGTAGATATTGCTGTGATCTGAGATATGAGAACATTTTCCATCAATTTGGCATTTTCTGACTTTAACCAGAGACTTTTACTGGGTCACTCTATATGCATTATTACTACAAATGAAAATTTAAAAAATTTAAAAAGAAAAACAATTGCAGATTGTCTAATGATTGTTGTATTTTAGGAAATTTAAGTTTGCTTTTCTGCTGTTTCTGTCATGTTCTCTGAGTTCTCCCCATTGTATGTGAGGACAGATGCAAACTTACTACCACAACGAAAAATCAAACAGGTCACCAAATAAGCTCACCTCTTTTGTTCATTTGCTGACAACAAAATATAGGTATTAATAAATGGGGAAATCATTAAGCCCTGACTTTAATTATCGTTTTGAACATCAACAAAGAGATTTTGTGCAATGCAACAGGGCACAGAGTGAGCTAGTACACCATGTACGTATTGATTGTTTATGGCAGTTATAATAACAATAAGTAATGAGGCACTCTTCTTCTCCCCTCTAACTTCCCAGGAAAAGCATACTTAATTAAAGATATTTATTACAACTTGATCAAAAAAACCAAATTCTATGTGTCCTACATCTAGCTACTAGAGTATTCTCTGTCATAGGCCTCGTGGGTCTGAAGACTTTGACTTGTTAATGAAGTCATCAAAGGAATAGGCTAAGTCTTTAGTTAAAACTGTTTGTTCCAAGATCCTCTGCAAAATATGCTCCAGGCTTTTCCAAAGCAACTCTTTATTTTTTTTTCCTTCTTAACTTAAAACTAAAGCTTCCTTGTCATGCTTAATTAAACTTCTGAATCAAATTAATTATTGTGTAACCAGACTGGTGTGTAGGATGTAGATTTCAAATTTAGCATGGGGCATTAATTGAAGAGACAGATTGTTTTATAAAATATGATTATCTGTTTTATGCCTTCAAAAATTAATATACAGAAACTGGGAATGTACATGTAAATTGTGCAAAAGTTTACACCACATAAAAGAGATACCCTAACGTATATAACAAAGAGGAATATATGATATCTTGGTCTTCAAGCAACTGGGGTGGGTAGGTTGTGTGTGTGTGTGTGTGAGAGAGAGAGAGAGAGAGAGAGAGAGAGAGAGAGAGAAAACGCGTGCACACACACGTATGTTAACACTCAAAACTCCTTTCATGATACTGGGAAAGATTTTTCTTTTTTTTTCTCAATTGTTCTTCTGCTTCTGTGTCAACTGCAAGCATACTTAAGTAAGTAAATGCCTGATGAATTTCTTTTTCTAATTCTTATTATCTTAGAACATCAAGAATGATTATTGTCAAAGAAAGCCTAATTTTGAAAAATGACATCCATCTGCTCAATTTTTTATTGGCTTGTTGACAGTTCACTTTGAGATAATCTGGGTCAAGGCCTGTTACTTGGCACTGAGAAGCAAATTATGCAAATAGGTAACTCATTCATATAATGTTAGGTGTTGGGAGTGCTAACTCAGTGTTAAAGAAAGACCTGTCTTTAATTTGATTTTCTGTAGTATCATCTCAAGCAGTGTTTTTGTGTTCTTGTAGATAATATTTGAAAATAATCAATCAACTACTAAAAACAGTTCAGCTCTGTAATAAACAAATGAAGTAAAAATGTGCAGAAGCTAGGGTCCAAAGCCTACTTGTGTTTCTGCCTATGTCAGGTAGAGTATTGTACCATAATTTTTAAATGTCAATTACTGTCATTTTACATTAAAGGTAAAGCTTCCAAATGAAGTCTTAATCTCTTTATTGGTGACTGGCTTTTTGGGGGGAAGTATGTAATTTAAATACTTTAAATAATCCCCAGAGCAGTTTCCCTTTGCAAAGGTAAATTGACTTATTTCTCTTATCCTTGAAATCATCAGATACCTCCCTTATATGCAGACTGAAATTTTTCACATGTGCATTCAAACAGCTGTTCATTTTTCCAAGCATAAGTGCAATAGAACAATTTGACTCCACATAAAATCTTAATTATCACTTATGAAATATTTTTAGTAAATTGAATAAAATAGAACAATTACGTAGCTCTAATGTGTTTGGGAAAAGATGAATTACCAATTCCTTAAAGATTTAGGTAATGTGTTATGATAATAAAACATATCTAAAACTTAACTGTATGTTATAGGTCCCTTTATGTATTGAATAAGATCTGAATTAGAGAATAAGTTTTAGAATAATCTTTAGTGATCTTTGGGTAAATCACAAATTTTGGCCTGAGTTTATTTATCTAGAATATAAAAATGGTGATAATTCTACATATCCAAACTCTCGAATAGCTTGTGAGAATAACAATTAAAGAGACATTGAATGTGAAAGCAATTTATCAACTGTGAGCTTATCACAAAAGGTTAAAAAATGAAAATCTGTGAATAAGTTTCTTTATTGTGATTTTTTAATTAGATATGGGAATACTAAAATTTTATAATCAAGTTATCAAACATATATATTTGATATATATGTAGCATATTAGAATATAGCATACTAGACTATTGATAAACTAGAGAAACATCGGGCCTCCCTGGTGGCGCAGTGGATTAAGCAACCACAGTCACTGCAAACCACAGTCACTGCAGCACAAGTTCGATCCCTGCTGCCTGCCAGGAGGGGACCCACATGGCGCGGCAGTCCTCTCTTGCTGTGCCCGCTGCTCCCCTCAGCAGTGTACTTCCGTTGATCTGCCTGTTCTGCTCCCTGCTCTCTGTGGTGAATCCTCTCACCCCCCACAACTCTGGCCTGTACCCCAGTGCTTGTATGCATAAATAAATAAATCTTTAAAAAAAAACTAGAGAAACATCAATTTCCATATGCATATAAAATTTGGTTTTTAAAAATAAAGCATTCTTTCCCTTTAGTTAATATTTACTTTAAGTTTTGTTAAATTTACTTGGAAAACTCAATCATTATAGGACAATAACACAATAGTTTAAGTGTAAACCATTTTTTTTCTTGTTAGAACTTTTTCTTAATTATGTTTTTAAAGAGACAACTTAATTATAAGGTCTTAATTTGGTAGAAGATGAAAGACACAGAACATGAATAGTAAGTCACAATATCCAATATTTAGTAGTATTATATTTAGAATTAGATTAAGAAATTTAAAAAGATGGAGTGAACATTAATGCAATTAATAACAAGTACAAAATTAAATTATTCCTATCAAATAATATCATGGTATTTTAAAAGCTTCATAAATATTCATATTTAAGTATGAACTGTATGCATCTTATCTTTTATCAGATGTCTTTAATACTACTCTGTGTAATAACTTTTAAGCTGGAAGAATTGTTCATCCTATCTTCAAATAAAAAAGCATCCAAATAGAAAGGTCCATTTCTGCTCTTATGAATGTGTTGTTGGTTGCATATCAAAACAACACATTAAGTGTTTGATCATTAAGTATTACATGCTTGTTATTATTAAATAACATAACAATTAAATAAATGCCTGTGGTTGGAGTCATTTCCTTTCTGAGTAAACAATGAAGGGCTGAACTTTCATGTATTACAATAAGAAACACTATTGACTGAGAAATAATTGAGACCATTGGTCATCCCCATTATTCGTCTTAGAGAATTCTTTGTTTATTATAATGCCAAGTTTATAAGAATTCACATTCTTCAAATTATGTTTTCTCTCTTCATAATAGTAATAAACATAGTGCTTGAAATACTACTAATAAATTGATGTCCTGAAAAGAATGTGGATTACAATAGTCATCTGTGTTTCATCAGATATTTTCTACTCTACCTTAGAGGCACATGGTAGAATTATACTTTTCTTTCCTATTAAACTTAGCTATGGTCATGTTAATTTGCTTTGCAAATGAAATGCTGGTGGAACGATATATGCCAGTTCTGGGTAGAATACTTAAGAACAAGTGTATGATTCTGCACATTTTCTCCCTGCTGCTGAAATAATCACATAAGCTTATGGTGAAATGAAGAGTCTTACAATCTGGTTTGCTGAATAACTATGACAAGAACCCCCAGATGATCCACAATGGTCACATAACATAAACAAAAACTGAAAATCATTGTGCTAAGTTATGAAGATTTATAGGTTGTGACTGAATTAGAAGGTGCATGAGAAATGTGCTGAGATAACCAAATTACAATAATCAAAGTCATATAGACATTTTTTAACATGTCAACAATAAATAAAAAGAATATCAAGAAATTTGAAGGGTTTATGAAAAACAAACTACAAAGAACTGCATTTCTTTGATTTCATAAATCAACAGTGTGTCTATGGAATAGAAGTTACTACATCCACATTAGAATTGCCTTGCTCAAAGATATGTAGGCCACAGACATGGATAAGTCATACAATATTTGAGGAGGCCATATCTGCCTTCCATCTGTGTTTCTGAAAATAATTCCTGGCCCTGAAGTCCATAAAAAAGTTGAGAACCCACAATGGGAGGCTTGTTTTAAAGTCACGGTTGATATATTCAGCTGTGCTAGGGGATAGACAATGAATATTCTTACCTGGATTTCTCTGTGTAAAGGAATTTTGTTATCACAGTGTATGAACTACTAGCTAAGAGTACTTCGAATCTAGCTCAGCTTTCATTTCCTATGATGTTAGATTACTAACAAGAATTAAATTTAATTATAGACTCACAGTTTTAAATATAGATGGTTGACTGGCCTGGCTTAGTAGATACGTAGGTGGCTAGGCAGGTAGGTAGGTACATACATAGATACATATATATATATATATTCCTAGTAACATCCACTGAGAGAATTAGAATCAATGATCAGCTGGAATCAATAAGTTTACTTAGGGTAGGAGCCATAAGCATACTCAGCATCAGATTGTGGTTCCCACATTTCACTCTTAACTAAAAAGAACACAACCTCCTTAGATGAATGGATGACTCTAAAGCTAAAAGTATGAAACTACAAAATTTGCTGGGAGCATTTACGGTGCCTGAAACTAAGGAACTGCTCAGAGAATTGACAGGAAAATGTCAAAAAGACACAGCAGCTGACTTGAAAGAGCTTATTCTAGTCAAATCTGGGGTGTTTTGAGAATTCAAAAAAATAATGATAAGCAGTGAATTATAATGCATAAGGGAAAATAAAAATCCAAGAGTATTTTAAAGAATGATGAAATAAATGAAAAGAGAATTATTTGGCAGCTACCATAGCAGTGCTTGATTCTATGAAGAATTATCAAGGGGGCCTCCTGGTGGTGCAAGGGGTTAAGTCGCAGCACTAGGAAGGTATTCACAGACACTGTAGCACACGTTCAATCCCTAGTCAAGGAGCTGACCCACATGGTGCAGCAGAAATCTCCTGTCTCTCCTGCCTGCTGCTCCCCTCAGCAGTGTATTTTAGTAGACCCGCCTGTTCTGCCCCCCAATCTGTCTCTGGTAATTCCTCTCAGCCCCTTCACCTCTGGCCTGTACCCTGGTTCTTGCATGCATAAATACATCTTTTTAAAAAAAGAATTATCAATAGCTGTTAAAAATCAATGGATGGAAACTCTGATGGGAGAATGTATTTGCAGAATCTTAATATGTTTATTAATTACAAACTATCTACTTTATAGTAAGGAATCCTGCTACATGTCACTTTTATGAAAAGTCAATGTTGACTTTGTGATCAATGGGTGAATTATGCATCATGTTTTATATGCTATAATACACTAAGAGAAACAGAGCATCGTTTTATATTCTTGCCAGAAATGCACAAGACAAAACACAAATTGAGTGGCACTCCATAAAATATATAGTTAACACTCTTCAAAAATAGCAACTTAAAGAAATTATATATTTAAAAATATATACTTAAAGAAAACTTGGGGGAACTCTTCCAAATTAAAGGATACTAATAAGGCAGAACAATTAAATTCAAATTACACTCCTGGATTGGATCCTGGACCAGATTTGATTTTCTATAATAAACACTAAGGGTTAACTGGCTTAGTCTGAATAAAAGGTTTTTTACATTAATGTCAATATATTGACTTTGACAAATGTATTATGGTTATGCTCTTGTTTTTAGGAAAACACACTAAGTATTTAGAAGCATTATCATGCTAAAACTTACACTCAAATGTTTCAGAAGCAATATGTAGGTATATATGTGGAGAGAAATAGATGTTAGCTAGCTAGCTAGGTAGATAGATACATAAATACACACATACATACTTATATAAGTAATGAATAACAAAGCAAATATGTTAAAAATGTAAATTTTGGTAAATCTAAGGTAGTGAAATATGGGAAATCTTTACACTATTTTTTGCTCTAAGCTTGAAATTATGTGAAAAATGATGCCAAGGAGAATATTTTCTTTTATGCATGCTAAAAATAATGTTATTTGTTGCACCTTTTCCTGGAAAATTCTTTGAAAAGTATTGTATTTGAGAAATGTAAACATTTGATTCACCTGAAGAGGAGTTCCTTTGGAGTCCAGTATAAAAGTTTGCATCCACTGATATGCTTTGAAAATTGAGTGTTTTTTTTGCTAAATGTACAGAGCAGAATTTAAAGAGGCATTATTTATAAAAGTCAAACATAAATTTATAGGGGCCTCTCTGGTGGCTCAAGGGGTTTAAGCACCACACTATGAAGCATCAGCAACCACTGCAGCACAAGTTCGATCCCTGCTGCCGGCCAGGGAGCTGACCCACACGGCACAGCAGACCTCTCCTGCCTCACGCGCTGCTCCCATCAGCAGTGTGTTTCTAACAGTCTGCCTCTTCCGTTCCCCACTCTGTCTCTGGGGATTTTTTACCCCCCCAAACCTCTGGCCTGTACCCCAGTTCTTATATGCATAAATATTTTCCAAAAAAATTTAAAAAAAAACAACCCCAGAAATTTATAGAGGATTGGTTAGAGGTTTTTCTGTCAATAGGGAAGGATATGTAATACCTGAAATAAGAAAAAACAAAGGTTTCAGTTTATGTTATACCTGGTTGTTTATTCTCCTCGTTAATTATACTTGAAGCATAGAAATGGCAAAAAATCATTCAACTATAAAACTGTGGTTGTAAATCATTTGTATAACATTTAATTTTATAGCCTATGGGGGATTTATGTTAAATGTTTCAGACAAAATATGGCAAAGACTTGGAGTTTTAGTTAAAGTTACACAAATTTGCTTAAAAACAATACTGCAAAATGAAGTAAACTAAATTAAGTTTTATTGCTTAAAAGTTATTTTACCACTCCAAACTTCTTAGAGTGTTTTAGATTTTGTAAGCTACTCATAATCTGGTAAAGAAGAGCAATTTACAAATGGATTGCAACATAATGTGGTAAAAGCACCCATGGAGGAACATAATAAGGAACTGGAAAAAAAACACTATATATTAACTTGTGTGTGCACACCTACACATGTATGCATTCCTGTGTGTGTATCTTGGGTGGCTTTACAGAGACTGCAACATTTTACGTGCGTATTAAATAGTGCTCGGCAGTTTGTGATGCAGAGATTGGCAAGGAGAGGAAATGTGTTTCAGTTCATGCAAAGATGCTGAGGTACGAATGAACATAGACTAGTCAGCAACTAGTGAGCAATTTGGATAACCAAGTACTTAGTAATTTGATATATATTGCCAACAACATTTCATGCTATCATTTATTCTCAGCTATTATCATTCTTAATAATTATCAATTATGTTTTCCCCAATATTTCACCATTTTTCCTCTGCTCGAATGCACTAATATTTAGAAACCTTATTTGTAAACAAATCATCTCAGATAATCTCAGGAACAGATGTTTTGTTTGATGAAAGTCTATAAAGAACTCCCCATACCCCTGATGAGATTCAGAGAAATCCTTAGAGATCACCATAGCACAGTCTGAACTTCATTATCCTAGGTCATCTGACCCAATATTATTTGTATGCAAATTTCCCTCTAGTTTACATGTTTGTCACTGAGAAATTCTGAGCTGAGCCATCATTTTTTTAATTGCCTGTTTATTTACAGAGTTTTATACCATAGCTGTTTGCAAATCAATCAGTGGTATCAGGGAGAGGTAGGTGCAGTTATGCTTTTGTAAACCAAGGCCTTCGTGGTTTATCACAACAAAAATTTATTTATCATGGATGCTACGCAACACAGGGGAACCAAAGGAACTGCTCACTGTAAACATTCAGAGACCCGTGCTGAGGAAAGTGCCTCCTCAATAGCTTCTTCCATGCCAGTCCTTTCAGAGAGGAGAAAGTTTAACATATCACTCCTTGCCCCCTAAATCTGCCACATAAGAGGCATATTTTTTCCACTTCACATTTTATTGGCCAAATAAATCCATATATTCATGCCGAACTTAAACAGTGTCAGAAAATATCATTGTCACGTGTTCCTCAAACAGAATTTATGGGCTCTGCACTCACTATTCCCATTTTCAAACAGATGAACTTCCTCAATTATCAGTATATTTAACTTATATCTTTTTTATATGTGTGATTAAGAAGAAACTCGTGGCTCTTTTTTTGAAAGAAGAGCTTCAGAACTTGACAAATAGCTAAACAGACAATTTGGCCCGGGCCAGGACTTAAAAGCAGTAAGATTAACCTATGGCTGTTGATGACTAGTTAGAAGAAAATGAACATAGTACAGGCAAAGGAAAATAAAATAAATAAAAACGAGAGAGAGAGAGACAGTCACTATAGCAGGAAGGTGCTTTTTTGTCAGTGATATACTTCCTAGTCTATCCCATTTAAAAGCAGGATATTGAATTCTGTATACATTTAGGTTCATCTCTTTTGCCTATATCTCCCTAACAGTGACTGAAGGTGATCCTTTCAATATTCATTTGAAAAACAAATTATGAAAAGTTTTACTGAAAGAGTCCACAGTGTGTGTGTGTGCGTGCGCGCGCATGTAGCTGCACACATAGTGAAGTTACTCATAATGAAGTGCTGACAATTTATACAATACCTATTCGGTGTAAAGTTTGAACTAATTCATTTTGTGGTTGTTTCTTAAAGGGATGTTGGTGCTGCTTTATCCAGAAAGCATTACAGAGTCTTTACCAAGATTGAGGTCTTAATCTTCAATTGAGGTCTGTATCTCTCACCTGTTGTAACTTCTATGTTCCACATTTTATCATGCTGTGCTAGTTGCTTTAGGCTATCAGAAATGTTAATTGTGGTAATTTATCAGTGTCCCTCTGCTTGCACTGGCTTTCATTTCAATCCTTAAATCTCCCTTCCTGGATATGGAATTAATCAACTGTACTACTAGGTCAATCAGTGTTACCACTTCTCTTCCTAATTGCTGTTGCACTCATCTGTATGATTTTTGAAATACTACAACCACTGGAAACCAAGTACCTAGTCTGAATTGCATCTCTCAATTATCTATACTTTTTCATAGATGTCTTTTTATTCTGCTGTAAATAGGACATTTTACAGGACTCATACTTTAGGATGAAAAAGAGATCATTTTCCAAAAGATATTTCTCTCTCCATTTAAACAATCAATTTAGTAAGCATTTATAGGTCACCTGTTTGGGCAGATACTGTGCTAATTGCTAGGATTTAAAAAATGGATTAACTATGGCACCTGCCCGTTTGCTTCCAACTATCTATTAGGTATTCCAAACCAAAGTATCTAACAGCATTTCAAAAAAAAGCAGCAGGTTGGATATAAGATGATCACAAGCATTCAGGAAAATGGCAAACCAGGGAATGCCTACCCATTATTGTCATGAGTGTAAATAGTCAGAGATCTTCCAACCTACATGTTTGTTTAAATCTTGTATTTGGAATTTTTAAGTGTTGGCAATTGTGCAAAAAAAAATTAAACACTGTATGAATCCAAAAAAATATATCCATGGATTAAATAAAATCTTTAGACCTTCAAGGCTGATTTTGATGGAAATCATTTATAATATTATTCTGCACTTTCCAAAATGCTTGCTTTTATGTTACTTACACATTGATCATACAATCCAGATATCTCTAGGCCTAATTTCTAGAAAAAGAGTCAAGAAAATAATTAATTCAAAACCTGAGAAGCAAAATATGGCTTGAGATCTCAAAGCTAAACAAGATAACTTCATCTGAAACCAAGGAGTCCACGGAGGCGTGACCATTTCCTCAGGATTAGGAATTGAGAGCGAGAAACCAGGCAGTACGGTAATGAAGCAGGAAAGACATCACTAATCAAATACATTCAATTTAATTACTCAATTCCTTCCACTAAGCAAACATTTCTTAAGTGTCCTAAGCCTTAACAGCATTATGTTATGTCCAGGGTTTACAAATATTAGCAGATGAAAATCTCTGTGCTGTGTCTCAGCACAACAGGAAGGGAGATTTTTCAGCAAGATGACTTATAAAGGGAGTAATCTCAGGAGAAAAATCGTAAAGGGGAAAGGGAAGCAAAATATGTCAGATAAAGGAGCTAGGCCAAGATGTGGTTTTAGGAGAAGTGTAACCCAGTCTGATAGCATGAGGAGCATGAATTGTACCACAGGGGTTTTCTAGTCTACAGACAAGGGATGAGTGGTAGGCTATCATATCCCGCTATCATTTGTTAAGAGATAAGGAAGTCATTTGATAGAGATGCTGGAAGGGGGACTGTAACCTCCTCATGTCTTCAAGTATGATAGCTACAGCAAGGGAAGAATCCAATGAAAGATAATGGAGGCCAAGTTCAACATTACAGCTGTGTGCTGGGCTTGGTAGTGGCAGCCTAGACAGCAATAGTATGTTACATCCCATGTTAGTGGAGAAAACAGCTAAGTGTACAAATGGGTGTGAGAGAGGCTATAACTGAAATGTTTTTTAAATGCAATGGACCAATGTAGAGTAAGGAATAAGTAAAGGGGCACAGACTTCATAAAGGATGAGATGGAAAAAGCTGATGATTGAACATTTCAGGTGGGGAAAACCATTCAAACAAAAGCAATGGCTTTCATAGGGGCCTAAAGTGGCTATTCAGGGTCCACCAGTGATTGAAACAGTCTTTTTTGAGTAGCTAAAACTAGAAACATTATCTTAACTAAAAATAGCCTTTATTATCATTAGAATGTCTAGAAATGTGGACTTTTTCTTCAGAATAGCTAAAAAGTTAAGAAATTAAGAATTTCAGCCAAGAAGAGTAATTTTAGAAACAAAAAAGAGGGGAAAAAAACCTGTCTATCTGCCTACAATCAAAGAGATCCAGAGCAGAAGGGAAACACAAGCCGTGGCCCCTGTCTGCAGTACAGAATGCATGCTCGGTCCTCTGGGTGACGCGGAAGTTCGAGAAATGAGCACAGGTAATTCTTTTCATTACAGAACCAGTGGAAACACAATTATTTACTATATATTGCATTAGTCTGTATGACAGAAATGGCCCTCTATTTTTTTCCCTTTAAATAAGTCACCTTTTGGGGGCCTCCCTGGTGGTGCAAGGTGTTACATCCCAGCACTATGAAGCTATCTGAAGCCACTGCAGCATGCGTTAGATCCCCGGCCAGGGAGGGGACCCACATGGCGCGGCAGACCTCTCCTGCCTCCCCACTGCTCCCCTCAGCAGTGTGTTTCAGTTCATCTGTCTGTTTGACTCCCCGCTCTCTTTGGTGAATCATCGCACCCTCCAGACCTCTGGCTTGCAACCCAGATCTTGTATGCATAAATAAATATTTTTTTAAAGATTTATTTATTTATGTACACAAGCACTGGGGTACAGGCCAGAGGTGCGGGGTATGAGAGAATTCACCACAGACAGAGTGGGGAGCAGAACAGGCAGATCAACTGAAGTACATGCTGAGGGGAGCAGCAGGCACAGCAGGAGAGGTCTGCCACGCCATGTGGGTCCCCTCCCTGGCCGGCAGCAGGGATCAAACTCATGCTGCAGTGGCTGCAGTTTGCTTCACAGTGCGTTGCTTAACCCATTGCGCCACCAGGGAGGCCTAAATAAATCTTGAAAAAAACAAATATGTCACCTTTTAAAGGAAAATTTTCTCCATTGTGAAAAGTAGACAAAGCTAGGCTTTTCCAACATAAAGCACATACAGTTATTACTTTTTCAGCTGGTGAAAGAAAGATTATTGATCGCAAGCATTTTCAAAATATCTTCATGATTATGTTTGGTTAACTGCCACTCATGCCAATCAGTTGAAAACAATGATCTACATCAGTACAGTGCTTATGCCAAGTTCTCTACAGGAAAGCTAACTTTTTTTAAAAAAGAGATTTATTTATTTACGCATACGAGAACTGGGCTGTAGGCCAGAGGTGCGGGGGGTGAGAGGAGTCAGTCACCAGAGACAGAGTGAGGAGCAGAACGGGCAGATTAACTGAAATATATTGTTGAGGGGAGCAGTGGAGAGGCAGGAGATATCTGTTGCTCCAAGTGGGTCCCCTCCTTGGCTGGGGAGCAGCAAAGTGGTGCTGCAGTGGCTGCGAATGCTTCACAGTGCAGCGACTTAACCCCTTGCAACACCAGGGAGGCCCACTACAGGAAAGCTAATTTTAAGGAAGGAAATGTGGAGGAAAGCTTATTGTGAAATACAGGGACTTCCAGGGCAAACGTTTGGCTAGATAATTATGAGTATTATTATTAAGTTAATATATTCCATATTCAGATCATAGATTTTAATGGCAACTCCGATGAGTAAAAGAAAGCTTGAAAAAACACTGAAGTCAATGATTAAAGGACCAAAAATACATTTTAGTAAAGGGGGTGTACATATTGCATGATTCAGTTTTTTAGCACGAATTTATAGATAAGTGGTTGTAATGGCTGCTCCCTTAAGAACTGAAACACACTTTCCCAGAAGGACTGGAAGTATTAGAGAGTCATCCAGTCCCTGTCTGAGAATTACCCTCAGGCAATAAAAAAAAAAAAAGTTGCCTTACTCAAGGTCATGACCTTTTAAATTAATTTATTGCTTCTCAGATCCAAATTCACCCTTCAATACCTACCCTGCTATAATGGATAGAATTTTTAAGCATTTCTCCTTTAAGGTGAACACTCATCACGCTAAGCTTTCTCACTAGATGGTGTAGTGACATTGCACGAGGAAGAGACTTCTAGGAAGCAGCTGTTGTGGTCAGAGGTGTGAGTTTGAGAACAGGTTGGTGCCCCAGGCAGATGCCCTGAATGTGTGGTCCCTTCACAGGACCTCACATTTGGCCCTGCCAGATGTCACCTCCCCCACAGAGACATCACATGTCACTGACCAATCTATTGGTCTGCCTTCAGCACCAATGTCCCTCTCTCCTCTGCACCCATGCACCCACCTCCATACCAGATGGTGCTTGCCTGCTTGACCAGTGACTATGGGCCCAGCTCTGGCTCACAGAAACCAACTAAGTTCTTTTGTTTGTCTTTTTGTTTTCACCATCTGCTGGAGCTGCAAATTCACCTTCTCCTTAAGGCCTGCAGGTCCCCTTCGGGAAGAGGGACCCCTTCCAAGTTTACACTTCCTTCAGTACTTTTTCCCAGCCCTAGGTTACCACAGAAGTTCTCTGATAATTACCCTTTTCTTGTAGCTGAGTAATTATTTACATTAAACTTACCCTATTTAAATGATAGTCTCTCTGGGCCCCAGTACTTCCTCCTATAAAATAAATGCTAAAACTTTCACAAGCAAGATCTCATGTTGTTACCAAGGCTCAAGTGATATGACATATGTACAAGCAGTTTGTTATGTATAATGTGCAATATAAATGCAATCTCTTTTGTTTTTGTATTAAAAATAATGTTAAATGATTGCCTTTGCAAACTTAATATCTGATTATTGATACAAATGTTTGGTTAATTATGCCACCACCATTCCTGATTTTGAAAAATGGTCTAGTTTTTGTAGATTTTTTCCAAATTATCGTTCTCACTCATGCAGAAAAGTTGAAAATGCAAGTTGTGATGATGAAATACCCCCTTCTCTATAATAAAATTTTACTTAGAGGAAGAATTCGGACTAAAGTGCCAAAAGAACATGATGAAGAGTCGAATACTAGGAGCGCAAAATCACCCAAGCAAGTTTAAAAAGCTTAGAAATCCCAGGTAGTGGGTATTTATCACACAGCCAAATGCTAATGTACCCAGGAAAATAACATCAGCTCCAGATGCAGCTATTAGGCATGTGCTATGGGACAGGTCATCTGTGCTTTTCACCTGACAAATGCATTCTTTGAAGGGAGTGCACGATGAACTCTGGTGAGAACGTGAATACTGTAGGGAGAATTTAAACACCAATATTAACCTTGTCTTACCTCTGAAAATACCCATGCCCAAATATATGAACTCAACGCTATTTCTCACTTGGTAAATGCTTTTGAATATTGTCAAGTTTTCAAATCAGTAGTATAGAAAACAATTAAAAGACTCAACAAACTGAAATGCCAATCTTTTTGTTTGAGCTGTACAAGTAAGAGATTTTGAAGTATTTCTAAGTGTTCCATTCTAAGGTATAGAAAAGAATAAACATAGCAAATAGAAAGAATAAGCAAACACTCAAATTTGTTTCAATGCTACTTCCATTAACCTGATGGACCAAAAAACTATAGGTCATTTTTGTTAGCTTTATCTGTTACTCAACAAGTTTCAATGTTGTTTGTGGCAACTCAAAGACAGTAAAACTGTGAATACTGGAATGTTTAGCTCTGGCAATACTGTAATTCCTAAAAATGCCTTTTAAAGATTAACTTAGAATAATAATCACATTTGCATATTCTGGGAGACTATTTCACCAATTGAAGGGCATATAATGGTAAATATTACTGCAAGTATGTCTGACTCTGAATTAAAATTGCTATTAAATTTGTTGTCCGAGGTTGAATTTTCCAGGGGCAGTGTCTGAGACAGTTTGGAGACAAAGTGGTTATGAGAGAAGAGGAGAGGAAGCAATTGAACTGTGATGCAGGAAGCTCTGGAGAGAGTCATGTCTTTCAGAACATGTCATGTTTGAGCTGTAATGGCTGGGTCTTTATATGCTTGTTTTGCTCAGTGAAAGCAGTGGCCTATTCTGGGGAGTACGTGACCTCTGATGAGGAGGTTCTTTGAAGCTGAGACCCTGACAGGCTAACAGCTGCAGGCACCCCACGGCTGAGCATAGATCTGACTGGTGGATTCCTATCTACCACAGTCCATACCCCATGTCGCATACATGCATATCTCTATGAGGGCTTGAGGAATAGCTCTTGCAAAATTCCAGTGTACAAGTCTTTCTGAGGGGGAACTTGGAAGAAAGAGGTTCATTAAACTAACCTATAGTTCCTGGTGCTTTAACTGAGCTCTGGGCCATAACTGCTATTCATTTCCCTCCTCCACTGTCATGCTAGATAATCCCACCATCAATTACTACTTATGCTGCCGACATGATGCAGATCCTCACCCCTGAGGTGAGCAAGTACCTGGTTACTCTGACCTTCTAACGGGGTATCCACGCCTGTGTCTCTATAGTCATCACTGGGCAAGGAAAGGGATACAAAGAAACACTCAGATAAATCACTCCAGTTCACACACACTTCTCTATGCTCCCGTATGTAAGCAGCTAAAGGTTCTCCTTGTGACCAGAGTCAATTACTCCTGCTACTCCAGGTACCTTATATTTCAGAGGGACTCTGGTATGTCCCTGGGGAAACTGTACCTCCTTTTGAGAAAAAAATTTTTCTAACCTTACAGAGTCCAGAGTTACAGAAATAGGAGGCAGAGAAGAACCTGGTGGGTCACTAGGAATAAAGATAAATGAATGCAAATGTCTGACTCTACTCCTTGGTCCCCAGCAGGCTATCTAATCAGAGCACAGGATCAGGTAACTATTGTTGATTTAGGGAATATACACAATCCTGAAAGGTGGAGCATTGCTTTCAAGCTGGCGCTTTAGCTGTGCCTTCACAGTCTGTTCCAAAACTCTGTCAAGGAGCACAGATTTTGAATCATACAATTTGTAATACGACCAGGGTTCCCATGAAGAGGGGCCCATTCCCACATTCCCTTTGCTGTAAAAGAAGACACACAATCTGCCGCCACGGCATGTGGAATCACACACCAGTAGATCAAAGAGCATTTCAGTCCTTGGAAATGGTGCTGGGTGAGGCCCTAATATCTGTTCTTATGAAAAGAAGCACCTTGCTTTTCTAGGCTACAAGGGTGCCAGCATGGCCGACATGCCCACCTCCGTCACCATGGCTGCCTCACGTCAGCATCAGGATGGCAGTTGACAAGGGCTGGCCGGTATCTCTGGCAGTGCAGGTCACTGTCTGCTCTCTGTTTAGTGTTTTTACCATGGCTGATGATTGCTGCTGGTTATTTCCAGATGATACAAAGCCCCTCTATTCACACTTTATACTCCTCTACATCCAAAACTCCTTTTTTCACAACACTTCAACCCCTCTCCTAATAGACCCCTGACACACGGGCTAGGCTACTTGACACGATCCATGAATCTGTCTATACTTTAAGCTTGAGATGCTTTTCTTCCAACACTAGAAGGATGACCAGGTGAATTGCCATAAGCTCAATCTGTTGGGTGGATTTTATAATATACATTTTTTATGACTGTCCGACAAGGTCATTGTTGTGTGAGGCTATAATTCAGCTACCATCCACTTCTCAACTTGAGCCTATATAGTAAACCAACCTTTGTGTAAAACATTCTTGACTTTTTCCCCTCCTAGAATAGCGTTCTCCTATGTAACCATAGTATGTGGCTGGGATGCTCTACCTGTCATGCAGCTTCCCTGTGGCCATTACTCTTAGTTATGCTGGATCCTGATTTAACACTGAGATCTTACACTGAATTTTGCTCGATTTTTCCAGTCTTACGACTTGATGATTTTCATGAGCAGTACTGGACACATGGTCATTCATGTCTTTTTTTAAAAATTTATTTTGTTTATGCATGCAAGAACTGGGGTACCAGCTCAAAGGTCTGGAGACAGAGTGGGGGGCAGAACAGACGGACTGACTAAAATACACTGCTGAAGGGAGCAGTGGGTGAGACAGGAAAGGTCTGCTGCACCATGTGGGTCAGTTCCCTGGCTGGGGATTGAGCTCAGGCCACAGTAGCTGCAGACAACTTCATACCCCTGCACCCCCAGGGTGGCCCCTCACTTGGTGTCTTATGTGCAATTTTTCCATCTCTATGAGCGGCCAGTAGCATTCCAGAAGATGTTTTTCAAAAGGAACATAGTTACTTGTTGCTCATTGCAAGGCTTCATTCCAGAACCTCAGGGGCCCATATTGTGACGCTCTTACTAGGACACACCACAATTTCCACACAGGATCTTTTCCCACTGTTGAGATCTCCAGCATGATAGTGCCTGCCAAACTCACGGTCTAAGCAGAAAGGCTGCTGGTACAGCAGCAAAGAACTGCCTATTAATCTCTGGTTCCTGTTTAAACTGATGACTGTTCAAGTCATAGAGTACTGGACCAACATTTGAACATGTGGAATATGCTGCTTTCAGATCTGAAGTAACTCATTTATCTTTAGTGGGAATATTCCAGATACTTGGCCAGTGAACTTCTACAATTTTAAGGTTGTGGTTGACCCTAAATCTCTAGGGGCTTAGTGCCTTTCTCTGGAGCATGTATATCTTTTCAAGGTCTCTATGAACTAGCCACCTCTTGCTTCTTTCTATGCTACCAAAGAACTTTGTGGCTCCTCACACCTGCCCTTCAGTGGTCTGCTTCTTTACCACAACTGCTTGTTATTTTTAGTGCAATGCTGAAATTCTTTTTTTCCCCATGAAAAACCCCCACTTTCCCAGGCCAGGGTGGACATAATCTTTTAATGGTTTTATTGAGACATAATTCATGTATCATTTAAAGACTACAATCCATATTGTCTAGTATATTCAGTGTTAAGCAACCATCATCATGACCTAACTTTACAGTATTTCTGTCCCCCCAAAAGTACTCCAGATCCATGAGCATGAGTCCACCAGTCCCTACCTCTTACCCCTGCCCTGCGAGCATCAATTAACTCTCTTTCTTAATTTGTCAATTCTAGATATTTTGTATGAATAGGATAAAACAATATGTGGATGTGACTGGCTTCTTTAATTTAGCATAATTTTCTCAAGGTTCTTGTATTAGTTCTTCATTTTTTAAATCTTGAGTAATATTCAATTGAATGGACATATCACACTTTATCCATTTATCAATTGATGAACATTAACTTGATTCATTTTCTGTTTATGAATAATGCTGCTATTAACACTGCTCTACAAGTTTCTGTGTAGACAATTTTTTTCATTAATCTTAGGTACATATTTAGAAGTGGAATTTCAGGGTTAACTACTAACTATGACTAAACTTTTGAGTAACCATCTTCCAAAGACAGTGGGTCTTTGTACATTTACATCAGCAATTCTAAGGGTTCCAGTGTCTCCAAATACCTGCCCACACTTATTATTGACTGTCCTTTTCATTGTAGCCATCCTACTGGATGTGAATTGGTCTCACTGTGGTTTTCATATTCATTTTCTTAATGACTAATGATGCTGAGCACATTTTCTAGGCTCCCTTATCCTTATATGTAATATTTTCTCCTTAAGTATCACATACCCAGTATATTGCATCTGCTAGGACATTCTCTTCCACTATACCATCCTAATTCTCCTGAAAGTTTTAACAATTAATAAGCATCATGTGCCAAAAACTCACCATAGTTCTCTTCCCACCAGGAATCTTCACAGCAAGCTGAGTGGTGAGTGATTTGGTTCAAAAACACCACCTTATTGCCTCCTTTCTCAGATCACTCCTGATGCCAACCGTTGCTGATTAAGTTTTCCAGAAGCAGATGTGAGGCAGAATTGTGATATAAGATATGACGAATTAACATCTGTTAAGAGAGACAGAACAAAGATCAGGCAGAGGAAGAAGTCAAACTAAGATGCAGGCCTGACAGACTTTGCTGCTGTACTTGGGGGTGCGGGGGAGTGTCCCAGAATAGCACTTGCTCATCAGTGCCAGTCTGGGGCCAGAATGGTCACATCTTTTTTTTTTTTTTCTTTCTTTTTTTTTTATTAGTTATATTTGAC
>JAGFMF010011664.1:56509-72315 GCA_019455555.1 Galemys pyrenaicus | reverse complement strand
TCCCCTCCCTGGCTGGCAGCAGGGATCGAACTCGTGCTGCAGTGACTGCGTTTTGCTTCATAGTGCGTTGCTTAACCCACTGCGCCACCAGGGAGGCCCTCAACATAGTTAAGTTTTAACTTCTGCGGTCACAAATAGCTTGCTGCATAGAAACCAATTCAATTCATCCTTGTTTTAAGCACCCATTATGAAAAGGTCATTATACTCAGGATTCAAAGATGAACAGGACATTGCCCCTTCCTAATGAAGTTATATCAAACTGGCCTTCTGCCTACACTTAGAAACTGATCCCTTATCACCAACATGCCCCGAAATGTGTTCTTTTTTGATGTTAAGAACTATACATGGGCCTCCCTGTTAGCGCAAGGGGTTAAGTGCCGCACTGTGGGGTTTCCGCAGCCACTGCAGCGCAAGTTCAATTCCTGGCCAGGGAGGCGACCCATATGGCACAGCAGACCTTTCCTGCCTCACCTGCTGCTTCCCTCAGCAGTAAACTTCAGTCAGTCTGTCTGTTCTGCTCCCTACTCTGTCTCTGGTGAATTATCTCACTCCCTGTGCCTATGTCCTATACCCCAGCTCTTGTATGCATAAATAAGTAACATTTTTAAAAAAAGAACTATATATACATACATACACACACACACACACACACATAATATGGGCCCCTAGCCATTGTCTGCTCTCAAATCAATCTGATCCCATTTCTGTTGTCTGTAGCTTGGATGTCTCTCCTTTCTTTCTGAACACAAGAGCCTAGACAGCTGTAGATACCATTTTGCCTAAACGAGCTGATCACTTCATTTGAGTCCCAGCAGGCAGGATACAGGTCTATGATATAATCACATATCTCATATCAAGTAGGAATCTAAGTTTTGAGACTCTGTGGACAATACATTTTTAATTTGTTTCTTTTCCTACTTTTTTGACTTTATTACTGTTTGGATTCATTTGTCAGAGTCCATTAAAAAAGTATTCCCCATTTTTTAAAAGTTCGCCTGACACCACTTCACTTTTATGAAAGACCTCCATGAGCACCTGTTTTCACTAATGAAAGAAATCCAAAGAGTATTTTTACTTTTACAACAAGAAGTAAAAGGCCTAGATAGTGATCAGTGTTAATTTTATAGCAGCAGTTCAGCATGGCCCCAACACAGCAGTGAGTGGTACAACTTCCTTGCAGGAACTACTTCATACACGCTGTGTATGTATCTTGTCACTCCTGCTTTTACCATGTATTGGTATTATAATAAAGAATTTTCAGCTCTTGCTGTTTCTGTGGGAAAGATGGTATGTTCAGAAAGTCCCCTTCCACCATACCTCACATCATACCTCTGGAGACTTGAATGTGTGGAAACAGAGAATCTGCTTTGTTCTCATCATTCCTCTGAAAACATTATGATTTTCCTAGCATAAGTTTTTGGGTGGTGACTCAAGTGTATAATTTATACAGTTACATATTATAGAATATGTATTATATATAAATATATGCTATCTATATAATATTTTATATCTATATAATATAAAACATATAAAGTATATAATATATAATTATAAATATGTAAAAAGAATCATTAATTATCTATATTATTTCCCTGTAGGGTTTGTAGGGGGAAATAAGGGGATAATTAAGGGGAAAGAAAATGGACACCGGTATGAACTTAACTTGGAAACAGGATATGATTTAGGGTATGCTAAGAATGAGAAAAAGAGGCTGGTATTGGTTGGGGAGAGGTTGGGGCTCATTCATTTTGAAGATGCAACCAGTTTAGCAGGCTTGGAGGAGTGATATCTATTGGTTATTTTCACACTTATTTCTTGCTTTCACAACTGCTATGATGGCGGGAAACCTCTCCATTGGTTCACCCATGAGTGTTATGGAGTCTAGTAAATTAATGGAGAAACTTTTACTTTTTTTCTATTTCTATAACTCTTCCTATAACTTAACACCAGGGAAGTCACTGAAACAACTAAAAGGAAGACAAAATGGCTATTCTATCAGGGGGAAATACAGATGGTCATGGGGCAGTCCATCTGGGTCAGTTCTTCCCAGGCGGGGTCTTACATATGTTTATAAATTGTGACTTTTAAATATCCATTTAATGTACATTTGTAGTCTTCCCAAATAGACTGTCAACAAGCTAAGGTCAGAGACCATATCACATTTGTGTGTTATTTTCCTCCCTCCTTTTCATCCTAGTTCTTAATTTATTTTTCCCATAAATGTAAAACAATAAAGTTAGGTAATAATACACTAACTCTAAAAACCAGTTTTGTTTTGTTTTTTTTTTTTTTACTTTTAAAATATCTGGTTTCAGGCTCTTGATTCTCTAATAGACAGAAAGATCCTACCCCCGTGTTATCTATTGTGATATGTCATTTCCTCTTGCTACAGTGCTTTCAAAGTGGAGCAACTACTTAATTTCCTTCTGAGGATATCTTCTCAGACACTTGAAGACATCTATTAAACTTGGATAGCTTCCTTTGTTGTGGCTCAATAGCCTGTATGCCTTCATTTTGTTCAGAGAAGTAATTTCCTATCATTTAATCTTTTCAGCTCATCTTCTCTGGCTCCCTTCCAGTTTCTCCCATATATTTTTATAAATGGGATGATTTAAACTTTGCTTCCAAAAATTTCCAGAAAAAAAAACCTGCATAATTATCTTTCTCCCTATCAAAGTCCAACACCCTTCAGAGCCAGTAGAACAATGCCTTTGTCCTTCTGTGTTTGGGTGTGGGGCACTTAAGGTTTCACTAGGGTGCCCCTAAGGTGTTTGTAATCAGTGCTGGAGCCTGAAGTCCTTGGCTTTGGGAAAGATTGTGAACTTTATGGCTCCAGGTGCTGGGCTTAATTCTAGAGCTTGAACAACCTCTAATGAGGAAAGTGTGGGAAGTTACAGATGGACACACATTTGTGTGTGTTTTTGACCTTTCCAAGAGAAATTGAGCTTACATTTTGTCCCCTTACATCTGGGCTAGCCTGTGACAGCTTTGGCCAATAGCATAGGAAAGAAGTAATACTATGCTAGCTCTAGGCTGGCATAGTCAGTTCAGGAGACTCTCACAAAGTACTGTAGACTAGGGGACTTAAACAGCAGGCATTTATTTCTTAGTTTGGAAGTTCAAGAATGAGGTATTGGCAGATGCAGTTTTTGGGGGGTGACCCCCTTCTTAAATTCTGTCTCACCACACTTTCACTATATCCTCACATGGCACAGAAAGAAACCATGCATTCATGTTTTCTATTTATTCAGGGCTATTAAGTAAATCATAATGACCATCTTTATGTTCCAATCTAACACCAATTACCTCCTAAAGACCCCAACTTCAAACAAACACTATCTCATTGGGTTTTAGGGCTTCAACATATGAATTGGGGGGAGGGCACAAATATCCAGTCTGAAGGGAAAGGTCTAAGCTTTTAGAGGACTAGTAGCTACCATTTCCATCCTCTTGGAGACCAAAGCTGCCAGGTAAGAAATTCAATTACCTGTTAGAGAGAACTCTGGCAGAGACAAAGTTAGGGACAGAGACCCAATGAGTCCAGCCTTCTAAGAGTCAGGTTACCAAGTGGTTAGAAAAATAGATGAAACCATTTTGCTTCCTCCAGATCTGTCCAACCACCAGCAAAATATCATGGATTAGCCATGTAAATGCCACAAGGAGCAGAAGTATTGTCTCACCAAGCCCTTTAATATTGTAAGAGATAATAAATTGTAGCAAGTCACTAGTAGTATAATGATTTGTTATGTAACAACAGATAACAAGAACACAATTTCCACTCCACATCACCATCTTTTCTATATGCCCTTTGGTATTCCCTTAACCTATAAATATCTTTGAGAACTCTAGCTAAAATGGCTGTAGTTGTGGGTGTGACCACTGGGGTTAATACAGAGGGTTTGGTTGTTATCATATAAACAACACTAAGTATTTCTCCAAGAAATTGGTTTTCTAGGCTTCTTGACTACCACAATTAGCTCATCCAGGGACAGTGAGGGAGAACAAAATATGCAATTTTTTCCCTTTTTATGGAAGTTTTTTTTTTATTTTGGAACTCTGAACTTCCAATTGAGAAGTATGACCAGCCTGCTGCAGAACCAAGTGGGGATATAATGGAACTTACCCGCCATCATAGGATTAACACAAGCTCTAATGCAATCTTTTCTAAGTCAAAAGGTAAGTGTTATGTAAGGAAGAAGGAATCTTGATTTAGTTTTGTTATAGGAATAAAGCCATAGTGAGGTAATGGAGAAGGTGATGAAATGTGTATAGGAAGGGACAGAACTGTGGTACTTCCCAATATTCCCTAGTCCATCCTTATGGGTCATGAATACTAATTTGTAAAGTTAAGGGTCCTTGAATAGAAACAGCGGCCTACTTATTGAAGATGCTGTGGACATGTTATTGTCTTTTCCCATTCTTTTTCTTCTTAGAGCGCCTACTTCAGTTACATTTTCTGAAAACATTTGTAAATCTCAAAGCAGGATATGAACAAGCAGATTGCACACAACGTTATTTGTAATCAATAACAGGACTCAATCCTTCTAGAATGATATCCCTCTACTGGGCTTGATCTTCACTGGCCTATATTCTTCATTGTTACTGTATCAGAAGAAAGGCCTTATTTTCCCATTGGTTCACTTATCTAAGCTCAGGAAGTCAAAAAAATTAGTTCTAATGGATCCAACTATTAAAAAAAATATTTCAGGGTATGTCATTACAGCTATCAACACACTTTCAACAGTACAAGATTATTTTCACTTTAACTGCAAAAAAACAGTTCTTTTCTACACCCCTTCCCCATGTCTTAAGGTGTGAAAGTAACAGATGCTTAAGAAATCACACACACACACACACACACACCCAACAGAGTGCTGAGAGAGCTGACATGAATTCTTCAGTGTTTCACTTCACACTCTCTTATGCTGAATTTGGCTACTCTCAGGTATTTCTAGAATGATGGGAGTACTAATGCCCTGAATTAGGGGCATATTTGAGTCAATCTCTCAGTCATAGGCACCAAAGTAAGTCAATCAAGAAAGATAATCAATATCCTATACCTAGACCCTTAGTGAATGAGATTTGTGCTCTGAATTGTGCTGTGAACCTACTAATCTGGCAATGACAAAGTTCAGCAATGGCAGTTTAGTTGAATCCTTGGTGAGAGGAGGCCAGACAGGGATTGAAAATGAAGCTACTTTTGAGCTTTTCTGAATTACGGGAACAGATTTTCATCAGCCCTTAAACATTTAAATGTAGCATACGGGACATACACTGAATTACGTAAAACATATTTGGAATGGACACTAATGACTGCATTTCAGGAGTCACAGATGGTTGTGATAGCATGGGAAGGTGCTCTGAAGCTTAGATGACCTATGTACATGTACATTAAATTTTGTGAAAACTTAAATCTGTGCATTTGAGGAGCCATTAGGTTAGTATAAAGAAACATTTGGGTCTAGGGAGAATATAATATAGACTGTGAAGAATATGGTTATATTTATATTATACATCAACAGTACAGGAAGAACAGATAAGGGCATCTGGCAGAAGCAAATTCTACACGATGCTAAGGAAGGTCCTGCCTCAAGGTCTTCCCCTTAATGATGTCCCTTTCAAGGTCTTGTATATCCACGTGATCAAGTGTTTTGTAAAGTTTGCATAAAAAGATTACTTTTTGTAGTTCACTATTTCTTCTCACTGTGACATGCTTTCTGTCTCATTTGCCTTCTGTCAGGTGGTATGGTCAAAGAAATTTTTGGGACATGACCAAGCGAAGGTGAGTTGAGAAACAATTACTTTGTTCTCACTGGGATATTCTTATGTAGTTTTCGGCCACGTTTAAGTTATGTTATTTCTTGTTATATCCATATAGCAATGGCTTCCAGGAAAATGCCCGTAGTTCTCCATTCTGTCCGACCCCATGACAGGTATGCATTACTGTGACATGGATGTGTTCTAAGTGACTTAGCATTGAAGGTTTCTGGCTGGGGGAGAAATCTGGTTTGAAAGGTCTAACACCAGAGCTGTCCTGTGGAAAATTCTTCCATTTATAAGGACCTGGCTTCCATTAATATTGTTAAAAGAGGAATTAATTCCAGTCAGGAAGATATATATTTGATAACACAGTGGATGCCATAATAAATGCACCACACACTTTTTTCCCTGTTTTGATGGGAGTTGTGTGAAAAGAAATTAATTTGAATTCCTACTGGTGTGGAAGGGAAAGGGTCAAAACTTGTAGTATTATCACAGACATAGAGTGATGTTTGGAAAGTTGCATGCTTTATGCTTCCAAAGCATTAGATTGTGTCTTACTGTGTTCATTCCAAAGAAGCAAAAAATCATTCCAAGTCTCTAGGAACAAATTCTGGCAAAGATAGATGAAATAGTAGACAAAATAGTCACATATTCAACAAAACAGAGCAAAAAAAAAAAAAACAACAAGTAGTCTAATGATATTTCACCATCTTAAACTACTTCATCAATAAATAAAAGTGTAAGCAGTAATTTAAATACACATCAGCTTAATTCACTATAATGCAGGAGAAATTTGTAATGCATTTGAGTTCTTGATACGTGGTCTCTTCTTTGCAATCACGGATATAGTTTAACCTAGATCTAAATTCCTGTGTGAACATGAACAGGTCATGTATGAACTTGGACAAGACACAAATTGGGTCTCTACTTTACCCTTAGGACAGAAAACAGGTCATATTAAGAGAACTCTGGCAGAATATCTATTACATACATTTATACATTGAAAAGTGCTGTCCAGTCTTAATAGTAAGTCTTTAATGGTGATGGTTTAAAAGGGAAAAAGTTCATTTCATTCTGTGTACCTCTGGATGATTCCCACTTCTGGAAAACCTGACTATATTTTAGTCTCAATACAAACAATACTGCAGATTTATTTCTCAAGAAAAAAAATTAAAATATACTGCAAAATAGCAAAATCACAAAAAGAAAAACAACTTTTCAAATAAAATACATAGGGTTTGAGTGTTTTCTTTTAAAATAAAATACTTCCTGGGGAATAGCAATTAAGTCTAAGCCCATTCAAAGTGGTTTTATCTCTAGAAAAACACTGTCCCTTACAAGAAAATAGTGAGTTTTCAACACAAGATTAAACTCTATGCATCTATCAAATCTCACCTGTGGATATTATCTTAAAGATATATGAAAAGTACAACTGGCATTTTATAATGTAAGGATATTAATAGAAAAAACTGGCTTCTTATGGCTCTTACCCAGTGGAAATTACGGAATACACTTATCACGATCCAGGTCTAGAAACAGTTTTGTCAGTGCTTTAGCGTTGATCAGTCTTAGGGATGTTGGCCCACGCTAAGCAATTCCCAGGATAGCTCAGAGTAAACCTGAATGCCGATTTATTAATTCACAATGAGGAACACAACTGTCAACTTGAGTGGAGAGTCAGGTCAGCCAGACCAGTACATTCTTTCCCAGTGGAAAAACACCAAAGAAATTCAAATATAATTAGAAGAGCTGGGCGAGGGAATTAACTGAATGACTCAAATATCATAGTCCAAAGCAGCTATGTCTCTTGGTCAGGTCAGTTCATGGAAGGGTCAGAATGCACCTTGCATATATCTTAGCTAAATCGAAGAAAATCTGCACTAAGAGTTGTGCCTATCGAGGACATGGAGAAGAAGGAACCCTCCTATAGTGCTGATAGGAATATAAACTGGTCCACCCACTATGGAAAGCTGTGTGGAGGTTCCTCAGAACACTAAAAATGGATCTATCATATGATTCAGCAATTCCAGTCCTAGGAATGTATTCGAAGGCCACAAAAACACTAACTCGAAAGGAAACCTTCCCTCCTATGTTCAATGCAGCATTATTTACAATAGCCAAAATACGGAAACAACTTAAATGCCTGCAAAAAAGATAAATGGATCAAGAAGATGTATATATACACAATGGAATAGGACGCAGGGATCAAAAAGACAAACTCACGCCTTCTGTGGCGACATGGATGGAGCTGGAAGGGATTACGTTAAATGAAATAAGTCACGAGGAAAAAGATAAATAAGTGATGGTATCTTACATGTGGAACATACAGAAATTGAATAAAAGGTCAGGAAAGAGATGAAACTTGCAAGCTGACTGTATATCTGAGGCATACAGCAGGGGCAGGGAGGGTAAGTGGTTAACACAGGGATGGGAAGAGCAAAGGGACTATGGTGATAGATCACGGGTGTTATGGTGATGGGAGAACAAAGCGGACTATAGCAGAAAGGAAAAATCAAACACTATAAAAATGAACAATGATGTAAATAAATACTGCATGGAAGCATTAAAAAAAATAGAAGAAACTCTATTATCCCTCAGGAAAAGTGGAGAAAGAAGACTAACATGTAAATGTTATAATCACTGCGTAACATAAAATACTAGGGCTGCCCTAGTGACCTAATGGTCAAGTCTCAGCACCACCAAGGCTGCAGTCTGCGTTTGATCCCCAGCCAGGGAGCTGATCCACATATGGAGTAGCAGACCTCTCCTGTTTCGCCCGCTGCTCCCCTCATCAGTGTATTTCCGTCAGTCTGCCTGTTCTGCTCCCCAGTCTGTCTCTGGTGAATCCTCTCACCCCCTCCCCTCGCACCTCTGGCCTACACCCTAGTTCTTCTACTAAAGTAAATAAATTTTTAAAAAATTTCAAAAAAAAGATTTAAAAAATACATAATAGTAAAATAATTTAAAAGCAATATTCATATATCAATATTAAATAAACAAAATAAGACATGAGGAAGGATCAATATATAAATTCATGAATTAGAAATTCATGTCATTAAAAGAGTATTTTTGCAGATAAACTCATCTTGATAGAAGACTGTATGAATTGAAGTTCTAGGTGTGGGAAGGGACATATATAAATAAAATATGGCTATCTTACTTTAATACAATTCAGCAGTAAATTAAAATCTTATGTTTGCATTTCTTGTGAATGTCTGAATTTTTAACTCATTATTTTTTATTCCAGGAAACCTAATTAAGTCAATATTTTCACTTGTTAACATCTATAATCAAGAGATAGGGAATTATTTAGTGAAAACTACAAATGTGTGAAATCACATTTACATACTTAGCAATTATTTATTGGCCACTTATACTAATATTTATAATCTTAGCAATTTACTCATTCTACCTCCTGCTCTATGTCATGGTGCAGATTCTCTGACATAAATAATTTTTGAGATAAGGTCACTAGGAGCAACTCTAAGAAGACTTTTATGGGTGAAATGATTATGACAAAGATTTTAGACCAAGATCGTTCTGGTTCATGTCTATATTGGAAGAAAATATCCTTTACAATGAAACCCTAGGCATAAAGAGGTATCACTCATTGAGAAAGGAACTGAAGATGTTATTTAGGTCTGCATTTTTGTCTAGCAAAGCAGTTGCTAAGAGTGTTGTGAGGTCAACAGACTTAGCATGCGAGACAATGATGTAACAAAGAACAAAAAGAACCTTGATAATGTTTTCAAACTTCCCATTACAACTAACTTTTAAGAAACTGCCATGTGCCTGTTTGGGTGTAGTATTTAATATATACATAGAATTGTTTGAAAAAACTTAAAATATTCCTCCCTTTTCAAACTCTACCTCTGTGATGTCAGATTTATTCTTATGCATCAGTCAAAACTTTATATTGTACCAGCTTAAATGCAGGAGCAGATATGAATTTCCAGTTGTTTTCTATTAAGCCAGCATT
This sequence comes from Galemys pyrenaicus, assembly GCA_019455555.1. NCBI lineage: Eukaryota > Metazoa > Chordata > Mammalia > Eulipotyphla > Talpidae > Galemys > Galemys pyrenaicus. Next base: position 62,573 of record JAGFMF010011664.1, on the reverse strand, counting down.
ACAGATTTTCAAGCATGTACATTAAATGTTAATAAGCAGTGATTTTTTAAAATTTCTGTTTTAATTTCTAATATGGTATCTATAGACAGTTATAATCCATACTAACAAAAACTCTTTTGGATCCTTAATAATTCTGACCAAAGAATTGAGGCTCTTAGTGGGGGAGGATAAATGGGTGTGGGAACAAAGGGGGGAGGGGTCACAATGGTATATGGCAAAGGACAATGGTTGCTTGGATGGTGAGGGTGAGGCGGTCACATATATCTGAGGAGGTGTGACCCTATTATCCCAAATCATATACAGTGTTATAAATCTGTTACCTCAATAAATTAAATAAATAATTTTGACCAAAGTATAGGGGTCATGAGACCAAAGAGTTTGATAACAACGATTATATAACTCAAATGAGTGTGTGAATTGGGAATTGTTAAATTTCTATTTCTTCTGCTCATAAGGCACTTATCACGTAAGAACCAAACAGTGACAGGTGGAAAATAACAAAGGAAATTTGTTTAATAAAGACTGCCTGTGGTCCAGATTTTGATGGAGAGAAGTGAAAAAGAAGAATAAGAAGGGAATGTTCCACATCTCATTAGGATTTCTGAATAGAAAGGAAGATGGGGCTAAACACAAAGAGTAATAATATTACTTTTCCCTGTGTCTCTTCTGTTCTATAGTCCCCAGAAACTGGGTACATCTAGAAAGAGATAGAATCTTTTACATCATTCTATGTTGGAAACTGAGAGAGATGAATTTTCAAATGTCACATGAGTTCTGTCACGAGATGTCAGGTCCCCCAAGCCCTGAAGGATTGCCAGGTTATAGAACAGGATACTTCAGTAAGAGCTTAATCATGTTCCTCTAGAACATCATGTCTTGGAATTAAGTGCTTAATAAATAGTTGATGAATACTTCAGTTCTGAAATGAAGAGATGGTGCCAGCAGAAATTTAAAAGGCAGTATGAATGTAAGAATAAATATTAAATAAATATTAAAAAGAAATGCTAGGGTGTTATGGCTAGGACTCAGGACTGCTGAAAACACTGCTTCCCCACTCTGCTCTCTTTCATCTTGTGCATCAGTCTGTCTACAGAAGTGTCATGCAGGCATAAATAAAATGTGTGCCATAGTAATTATGGATTTTCTAGAATCACATTTCAAAAGGGAAAATAATCATGTGAAATTAATTACTAATTTTATTAATTCAATATATACAGAATATTACTACAACATGTAATCAACAGAAAAAATTTAACATAATTTACATTCTGTTCTTTATACTAAGTTTTCACTTGACAACTCCTTAAGGTTGGCTACTCTTTTTTTTCAATGATCTCCCACTTTTTCATCTTTGTTATTGAAGCTTAATTAACATTGAAGAGTTGTGCATATAACTGGCACTCAGATAAATTTTGAATCTCTTCATGGAGCAAGCAGAGCCTTGCATGATCTTGTGCTTGCTTACTACTTAGTCTCATTTTCCGCCATTGCTCATCCACAGATGAAACAAAAATGTCTTTCAATATACACTTAGAAAATATTTATAGAGATTTTCTACTAATGTATCTTCCACGTGTCTTTCTTATATTGAGATATATAGTTGTGTTTAAAGAATTGTAGTATACACTTGTAAAATCCTTAGAAAACTGTCGATGAAGGAGCCATACAAAAAGTTACTATTTACTGTGTTTATTGATTTTATTTTAGAGAAAATATAAGAGGTGCCGCATTTTGTAATGTAGCAATAATAAAGATGGAGTCATAAAACACATGTTTGGGTTGGCTTTTGAAGAAGAGAATTAGGAGTCCTGTGGGGTGATTTCTAATACACTCTCCACCCTCAGCATTTAGTACCACTTTCATTATAGTTTTCTTTATACTTTCAATTCAGTTCATTTGTACACTACAACTATAAATTTAAACGCGGTACTTTGAAACATGTACACATAAAGGAAGATGAAAATGATTTGGGATACTTTCATTTCATTAGCATACTCAATAATGTTGGGAAATTTCCATTCAAGAATCTAAAATTAAAGTAATATGCAAAAGAATATACAATAGGACGCTAGTTAGTGGGTCAACAAAGGGATTTTCCAAAAGAAACTTTTCACCATGGTCAAAAACACAGATGAAAGTAAGCAGTTTGAACTGCTACCCTTACAAAATGGCACTAAGGGTATGGATGAATCTGGACAATATGGGGACTATCCCATACACCACTCATTCAGCATGTCCAGAACACCACTGTTCATGTAAGTAGTCAGCAGGACTTAATGTCCTGTGGGAGAATCTGAGAAACACGAACTATCTCATTACCAAAGCAATTTGAATCAGGGTAACTATCGTCAGAAAAGGACATTAGGAGAGGTCCTATTTTAAACTTCCTGAAAGAGCAACTCACACACCATGTCACGTGAACTGATTTGAGGAAATAAGTGAGGATGGGGAGAAGTTTATTTCATATACACCCCACCTACAGTTTCTGGAGAACAAGAACCAGTGAGTCTCATTTATAAAAACGAGAATTATTCGAAAATACCATTATTTTATCTGAATATGTATATTATATATGAGCTGATAGAGATTAATAAAATCTATGAAATAATAGATCTATACTTGAATATGGAAACTGAGAGTCTTACAAAGTTCCAATTTTCTGAATCACACACCCAGACAACTTACAATCATTCAATAAGAGGGAGTCTATCACACAGATTCTCTGGCAGAAAAATGCACACCATCTTGCATATAGTCTTGTTCCATGGGGTTCTTTCTCTCTATGGAAAAGAGGTATAAGTTCACTAGGTAATGGGAGTAGAAAATAAGTTAAAATGAAATAAAAAGTCACACACCAAAGTGGATAGTGAAGGGAAAAAAAAGACACAACTAGAATATAGCTTATTATGCATTTGGAAATTATTTTGAAGTGGCTCCTAAGCTGCACTTTCTTTTAGTGCTTAGATTTATTTTTCTTGTAGGAATTTGAAAACCATTTAAAATTTTTAATGTGGGCTATGACATAATCATAGAAAAAGAAGTCCAATGACATGGAGGATAATAGCAACTGTCGAAGTGTGTTGCCTGTATCAATTCTGCACTAAACATGTCAAAGCACCCTTTAGAAAGCACTAGCACTCCCCACTGTGGACCATCCTTCAACTCCTGCACACGCAGGTCTGAAATGCCAAGGAGTTAATGTTTCTAGATGCAGCCCTCTGCCAATAACAATTGGGACTTCCCAACACCTACTCTACCAATCACGTTGGTGTTGTTCACACTGGCAAGCATGTTAACATGTTGCAAAGTTAATAATCAATACTGTGGGCTGTTAAAAAAGAAAATGTCCACAAAGAGGTTACACGATCATATTGAAAAGTTGTTTATCTGGCCATGAATGGCTATCAGTGTAGAAAATGTGTTTCTTGGAATTGGGGACCTTTAATTTTAAGGAGATGAGGTAGTGAAAAGAAGGTAAATTCACGGCAAGAAATTATTTTGACAATAAATGTAGTAAGTACTTGCAATATAGGCATAACCATGAGATGATGAAATGAGTATTATTTTAAAATAATTCAATGTATTTGGCACATGCCATATTAAATCAGCTTAATAACATTTTAGTTGGACCATCTGATATATTTTCCTGAAAATTTTGTAAACTGTGAAGAAAAATGCGTGATTAATTTATCAAACACAGAGAGGAAATGACCAGGTCCTTATGTCTGGAAACATTTTATTTGAATTTTATCTTCTCATGATTGCATATTAAAAAAGCAACAGAGGGAAGAAGATTGATTTTGTAAGTTTTCCAAAAAATTAAACTTGGCTCCAGGTGATGTTGGATTTGAGAGGAATAGAAATATTTTAATCAAGATGTCGCATAATAAAAGAATAAAACACTTGTATTCCTTCAAAAGACTTACAATTTTTATTCATTTCCCCCTTTCACTCAAATTGAACCTGCAGAGTACATGAAGACCATGTTAAGCAGATATTCCCAACAGATGACATTATCATATTCTAACACTACTAATATTCCCTTAATATTTATATTCCATCTCTTAACTTTCCAGACTGAATCAATGCATAAATAGGTATGAATTGTATGGAAATGAGCAGTACTTGCCTTGAAAGTAAATATGAGATAAACTAATCAAAACAATACCTGCCTCTAAAGTAACTAGTAGAAAACAAATCCTAAATCATTACTAGAGACTAAGAAAAAAAACCCAGCAGTTTTCTTTCCTAAAAGTAGTTGAAACTCTCTTGTCCTATTATCAAAATTTTATTAGAATGAAATTAGAGAGCTACAGATTTAGCCACAAATTTTCAAAACGCTTTGTGGTCAGACCACAGAGTTTAATAAAATGGTGTGTAGGGATCTTTACCAGCTAACAGCATGGGGAAAATTTACTTTAATGACAAGACGGAGAACTAAAGATAATTTATAGCTGAGGAATCACAAGAGCTGAACACCATGTTACTTGGAAGATAAACTGTACACATACAAATAAGTGTGAACAATTTGATAATATATAATGAATGCACTGATTTTAACACTTAGCCATGGGGGGGCACTTTTTACTTTGAGGGAGGAGGGACTGATTTCTTCTTACAAAGACATGTCGTTGGTTCATCCTATTATGATTAAAAATTGCATCAAATGTTATTAGGGAGAAATAGTCTTGTTACTTAACATTAGAGAAAAATTTTACCATTGCCCAGATCAAAATGATACCATTAATCACGAATTATTTTTCCCTTTTTAGGCAGTGACCTTCATTGCTAATAATGTTTATTTTCTTCTAGATTTTCTATTACATTGAGGTTTAAATAGTATTACAGTATATAATTCAATTTATAAAGTTAAGTTAATATAACTCCATCACTAATCAACAAAGCTATTAAACTCTTTGCATCATATGCATATATAACTTGATATATTATATTTTATAAAATATTTTATCAGATAACATATCTGTCGACTAAAGTCTGTGTATTATAAATGTTGATATTTGATGTAGAATTAAAACTACAGATACTGGTATGTGATTCAACTTTAACTCATTATGAAAAAAATATTGTCTTGACATTTATTATTATTTTAAAAATTATTTTAAACAACCTTGACCTTGCTTATTTTTTCCATAATGTAGGACTTCTCTCCTTAGGTGTGGTCACTATGGTTTTCCTGCCACCAAAGCTCCCATAGTCCTCCAACATAGTGCACTGTGCTTTCTTGCCCCCACCATTTTCTATTCTCCCTCTCTCCTTCCCTCTCCCTCTCTGTTCCGGAGTGTCTCAGAGCTATTGTCTGCCTTCAAGGGTTGGCCTTACTGTTGTCTTTGTGGGATCCTTTGCTTGGTTTCTCTTGATCTCATATATAAGAGAAACCATCTGGTATTTCTCCTACTCCTTCTTGCTCTTTTAGAATAACCCCTTCCAGTTCTATCCATGTTGCTGCAAATGGCATGAGCTTATTGTTTTGTTTTTGATCACTGAGTAGGATACTACTCATCTGTTGACATTTAGAGCATGAAAATTCTTTTGTGTGATACTATCATGCAGACTACAGAAAGCTTAGCCTTTTAACTACCCACTCCCAAAACACAGAATTATTTTCTAGATATTGTGACAGCCAAATACTCCCATATTTTCAACCTCCATGTTACTCTCCTTTTCTCTATTTAGGAGATGATTTAGAATAGAGATTTAGATGATTAGGATGAGCTCTAATTTTATAAAATTAGGGAATAAGTTTTCCCTTCTCTATCGCTCCTTTATTTTCTCTTTATAGAAACCGCTACTGAAAACACAGTAACCAAATAACATCTTCTTTCACAAAATTTTAGAACTAGAAAAGTTCTTTTATATATAATATCTTATATAGTCATAGCTTTAGATCAGAAAGTCAAAGCATATATTCATTTTTTCCCTTTGGTAGATATAAAAAAAAAAAACAAATTAAGGGCCTCCCTGGTGGCGCAGTGGGTTAAGCAACGCACTATGAAGCAGACCGCAGCCACTGCAGCACGAGTTCGATCCCTGCTGCCGGCCAGGG
>JAGFMF010011664.1:12673-56459 GCA_019455555.1 Galemys pyrenaicus | reverse complement strand
CTGCTCCTCGCTCTCTGTGGTGAATCCTCTCACCCCCCCACACCTCTGGCCTGTACCCCAGTGCTTGTATGCATAAATAAATAAATCTTTAAAAAAAAACAAAAAAACAAAAAAAAAACAAATTAAGGCTTGAAGAAATTAAGAAAGTAAATATTTTGCTCTAGTGAAGTAGAAACTAGAGTCTTTGTCTTGTAACATTTACATTAATTTTCAACTGCATCTGACTGAAACAGCCCTCAAGAAGACTTTTAAGTTTAAGTGGTGAGAAAATGATCAACATGGCTTTCTTTAGTCATGAATTTTACCATGCAGACTAATAATATACACATTTCCTATAGAAAAATGTTAATGGTTTAATAATAATTATACATTAAAGATACAAAATCAGGTAATCTTATTTGACCATTTATTCACATAAAGTATTGAAACCTGGTATTTATTTGGAGCACAACTTGATGCATATATAACTACACTTAAGAAATAACTTACAATGATCTCAATAACAAAGTATATTTGAAATACCAAGCCATAAATGCTAATAATTCTTAAATAGTTAAATTTAAGTTGTTTTGTCCATCAATTTAAAATTTAAGTAGTACCCTGACATGGTCATTGATCTTAAGTTATAATGTGGTTAACTTTATGATCAGGCATTTCAATTTGAAATATGGAGGTTTAGTTCAAAGTCAAATACAAAGCACCCTAAACTCACAATTATGACTACAATAATATGCCATACGATATTATATGAGAAACTAACCTGCATGAATGTGGATAGATAACAAAGTAGTTATGTCCACTTCCTTGACCTATGAGTTAGAACTCATGTGTTCAATGACTGTGCTTGCTTGTATAATACTTTATGAAGGCATCTTAGTACTCAATTTTTAAGAACAGATATATAAACTTTATAATCAGTCATACATGAGATGTACAAATATGATGAACAAAAACAGTATGTTAGAATATCTTCTTTGTTTACTTGTGCTAAAGGATCAGAAAAAAATGGAGAAAAGCTGATGTCTCAAAATAATTTCTTAAATTTTAAATATAAAATTCTTAATTTTAAAAAACACAAATCCAAAACTCAAATATTGGATGAAAATTCATAATAATCAACAGAACACTATAGGCTATAATGTTTTGTATCAATGAAACAATTACAATAGGGATGAAATCTTGACCTTTTGTTCAACTTGTTTATCAACCTTGAACAGAAACAGGGAAAAGTAGATTGCACGCTTTCTTTCCCAAATGAAGATGATAAAGGTGTTTTACTTGAATAGAAGCTTAATATTAAACCAAAGCAAAATCTCTCCTTGCAATTTAAACTTATGAAAGTCAGACATCATAAACTGGACTGACTAGGTCAAGAGATAGAATATGATTGCATGGTTTTTGAACATGGAGGGATTTTTCTATTTTTGAATGCCACATTACAAAACTATGAAGAAGGAACTATGCATTAAGATGGAAAAAAAAACACGATGATTAGAAATCTGCCTATTATTGTCAAAGCACTGTGTTGGGTATGTACAGTGGAGGTGAAATGCTAAGTAGCTGTGGATCCAAAAAGATGGATGATTGAAGAAAAATAGAAGTGGAAGCTTAAAGATTGTGGAGGACCAAAATATGAGGCAAGGTTGTTAGGTAGATTTTCTATGAGGAATAAGTACAACAGGAGTAAAAATGAGATCAACTGTGGTATGTGTCACCAACTATGCTGAATACCATAGAGTTTCAGGGGAAGAAAAATGATCATGATCATTACAAGAATAAGAAAAAGATTCCCTTGGTTTTCTTCAGTCAGACACTGATTAAGCCTATCCCAAGAGAGTCTAATTACAGTGGGGCATGCATCAAGAAGCTCAAAAGATTGATAGTGAAATGGAAAATGATGCAGAATTCTTTCCTCCTGTAGTACATCAAGATAGATCCAGATAACATAGAACCCATACTTAACCATCCAAAAGTACTATCAAAGAGTCATGGTGGCACAGCCTAAATAAGCTGAGTTCCAGAAAAAGGAGTCCTGTTCAGATAATAATAAGCCAAGGATGCTATTTGAGGCAAAATGTTATCAAACTATTAGTCCAGGTGTTATCAGGCAGGACAAAATGAAATTTAAATCTGAAAGTCTCAGAAATACACTAATAATTCGCTCAGCCTAACAAGTGTCCCCCACCTCAGTTTTACTGAGAAAATGATTACAAAAGCAGAAATGAAAAGCAAAGCAGAAAGAATACAATCTTATGTAACTGTGTGGTGGCTGGAACCACAGGTCTTTGTGCCAATTAATCCAGTGATGAAGTAGGACCCAATCACCTCCTGGCTTAAATACTTGAAGAAATCGGTATACAATCAGTAGACAGTCAGTCAGGTCTGTCTGTCTCTCATAACATATTATACTCACTCCCTAGCCTTATTTCCATGCATCCATTTTGATCACTATCTCCTTTCTTTCCAATACCTTCCATCTGGTAAACTGACCTCCAATATTATTCCATTGCATGGAACCATTGATCAATTGATCATCTTTTCCCTCTCTCTCAACTCCTGAATCATACTTTCATTCTTACCCAGCTTAGGTGCCCTCACATACACTTTCAATTTCCTTGGCTCCCTTCTTTTCACTTTACTTGCCTGATAAAACTTCAACCATAGCAAAATCAAATTCTCTGCCTATTTCATATCTGCACCTAAGCAACTATAAACCTGAATGGAAAAACACGTAAAGGTGTTACAGGATCTCATTTGAAATGCATGAGTCCTAATGGAATCATGCCATATTTCCCTAATGCATTTGTTCTCCTGTTTTCCTATATAACTATTTCATAGCTTATTGATTCACAAAGTATGAATATTTGCTTCTCTTTACTTTCAGTTCATGACCTTTCATATTTCCTGATGAAATAAAATATAACTGATAAAAAAGATTCCACTATTGGGGCCTCCCTGGTGGCACAGTGGGTTAAGCAGTGCACTATGAAGCAAACCGCAACTACTGCAGCACGAGTTCGATCCCTGACGCTGGCCAGGGAGGGGACACACATGGCGCAGCAGACCTCTCCTGCCTGGCACGCTGCTCCCCTGAGCAGTGTGTTTCTTTCAGTCTGCCTGTTCTGCTCCCATCTCTGGTGAATCCTCTCACTGCTCTGGACTCTGGCCTGTACCCCAACTCTTGTATGCATAAATAAATAAATCTTTTTTTTAAAAAAAGATTCCACTATTACTGCACATTTACCAACCCACATTCCTCTGGTTCTGTAGTCTTTCTCTTGCTTCTTACTGTTAACAAATATGGTCACAGATGCGATCCAAAGATCACCTTTGCTCTTGTGAACTGATCCCATTTTCTCTCCTCTATTCAGACATAGCTCTCTCTTTTCTTCTTCCGTCACTATCCCTTTCTCTTAGGTCTTTCTCACCAGCATATGAACAGTCTGCCCTATCTCCTTCCCCAAATAAAACCTCCCACTAAATTTCATATCCTTCTATCGTTTGCTTTCCACTTCTTTGTCCTCTTTATATAAAAATCTTTTAAAAGGTCATTTATATACTCTTTTTCCAACCATTTTGTCTTGTTCTTTTCTGAATCCAATTCAACCAAGTTTTTGCCCAACTACATCAAAACAGCTTCAGTGACATTTTGTCGTGGCTTTCATTTTGTGAGCTCCAATAGTCAATTCATTATCTTTATTGTACTTGACCAGTCAATAGCATCTGGCACAACTGTTCATTCTCTCTTAGCTCAAATATTTTCTTCATTTGGCTTCCATTTAAAAACAACAACAACAAATCTTTCTTTTTTTTCTGACGACATGAGTGCTCTTTCTCAAACTCTAAAGCTATACACTTGGCCTTTTCTTGACTTCAATAATTGGAAAGCTCTAGGGCTCAGTCTTCAGACTTTCTCTCATCTCCATCTTCAACCAACCTGTCACTGATCACATTAAACCTTATAGCTTCAGGCCCATCTATATGTTGATAGCTACCAAAGTTATAACCTGACATAAATATTTCACTAAAATCCTAGTCTCATATCAGTGTCTCATATCTACATGATAAGATTTCTGTGGATATACAATAGGCACTTTAAAAGTAAAATGCCCAAATTCAAACTCCTGATTTTTGTTAATGCTTTTCCTTGAGCCTTTTTTATATCAGTTAATTGCAATTCCATCATTTTAACTGATCAGACTCTAAGTTTTGTAATCAGCTTTGATCACCTTTAATGTTCTTCCCACATATACCTGTGTTTCATTCCCTTACTCTAGGTTTACTAATTTCATGTAGGAAGAGAAACCTTTTATGATTTACATAGATTATGTCCCTTATTCACTCCATCTATTACCATATTTCCTCTTCTCTATAGTACTTAATACTACCTGATGCATTACAAATCTTATGTTTAATTATCTATTTTCTGTGTCTCTTTCTAGCATGAGACAAAGACAGGGGTTTTGCTTTTTAGCTCAATACTAATAGCTCCAAGTTTAGAATAGTGCCAGAGGCTTTAAAAATGTTTTTGAACAAATATATCTCTTTAAATGAATACAGAACTTTATTTCATTTTGGAAATTTGTAAAAAAAAATCTTTTGACTAATTTTCCTTCAATTACACTTTGCTAAATCTAAGGATTATTAAGGTTTACTTTGTTAAGAGCAAGGGGATCTTTCCTTCTCATCTTATACTCATGAAGTAAGTTTCTATAGATTCTTTTTGAATTATATCCTGCAGGAAGGTGTATATGTGGTTAAGAGAGGGAAGAGATATAGTCTAGAGATATTCTTATTTCTCAAATCTTTCAAAATGAGAGACTACGTTAATTTACATACTATCTGAATATGAAAAAGCCTAAAGGTGATGAGAAGATAATTAAAACCTAGATATGACAGACTTGTAGAGGAACAAAGGAATTCTTGTTAAATTACTGTATCATTGTAGTCTGGAGGGGTTAGAGATCTTAATATGATTATGAATATATACACATCTGATTTGTTTAAGTGATTACATTGTTTAATGGATGAAAAGCAGTATGTTTGTGATGAAAAAAGTTCACCTAGCAGCTTTCTAGATTTAATGTAAAATTGTCTTATAAGAAAGGTTATGGCAAATGTGTCTGAGCTAATATATGAAAAAATGTCACAAAAGCAATTGTTTACAAAGTAATAAGCCCTCAATACAATTGAAAATTCTGTGCAAAATTATTCAAGTTAATATTTGCAAAATTCTTACACCTATTTTTTTGAGTATCGATGCAATTGTGTGCACTATTCCTCAATTATGTTTTATAGTTTATTTTGAATCTTTTTAAAAAGCTGTTTTCTGTGGGTATTACATAGGTAGTACTTTAGACTGTGCATAAATCATTAGTTCTGCAATCACTATTCAGAGAATAATATTGTTGCAAACAATTTTTCTGGGTAGCTAAAGTAATTGCATTCCTTTCCTACTGGTATTAGAAAAGCACTCTTGAAATATTTTCATGGCCAGAAGTGTTCATTCTCAGTCTTTCCAAAGAACACTCATATGAGGCTATCTACATTTAAGAGTTAAAATGAACATATTTGTATTGAATTCACATATTAAAAGATAAATATTGTCTAAGACTATTTCAATGTTTATATTATTTACTCCAATGATTACATAATTACTTGTTTTAATTGGGATAACTTTTGACTGTAATTAAATTGGTAGAATAAAGTATTTGCAATTTTATAGCAGGTATAGGAAAAGAAAACATAACATGAAGCTTTCATAAGACCAGAACTTAGAAATTCTGAATTTTAAATTCTGATATATTTCTAACTAATAATGTTGATGTCTTTTCCCTGCAGTGCTTGTAGATTTCTTTTGAGCATCAGTTTCACTCAGCAGTCAATTTATAATGAAGAATATGTAAAATGTGACAGATTAAAATCAGGCCAAATGTTATTGCTGGGTAAAAAGGGCAGAATAAATATAAAAATTATGTCTGCAAGGCATTATAGTGTGATTTACTTAGTAATGGAGAGAAGTAAACTATGAAAAGGAAAAACAGCTATAAAAGTAATGTATGTTTTACTGAAAACATAAGGTGTTTCCTCCTCTCATTCTCATACCATGGAAACAAGCTGACTCTCTATGAGAATGAATCGCATTCCACTTTAGACTGATGAACAATGCGATTCTTTATGCAGCACACAATCAAGCTGTGGAATTCAATTCTGCAATATATCATTGTGGTAAATAGTTTAGCAAAATCCAGGAAAGCATTAAATGTTGCTATGAATAAGAATGACATTTACAGCCATGCTAAGTAGGTCACAAAGTTTAAAGGGCTCTTAGCCCTCTAGCAAGGGGCACAGGGAGAATTTGCTTGAAGGTCAGAAAGTAATGTTCTCAGCTCTGGCATTACCGCATATCACTCAGGAATTAGGGGATGTGTATGTGACTCTTTTTCAAATCTGCGAATTAAGGGTATCTACTTGAATCTAAAGTAAATAAAAATGACTTAATTTTCTTCAAAATATGATATTATTTTGGCACTTGATACAAATTTTTAATTATGTTATCAAGAAATGCAATAATTCTATAAGATATAATCAAAGGCAAATAAACAAAGTATTGTCCCTACAAAGGAGTGGAAAAATCTTACAGATGAGCTAACTAGGGAAACTGAAAACAGTTGAAAAACATTAATATATTTGGGATGGAAAAGAATTTCCTTCTATAACAGCAAAGTTTAATCACCCAGAAAAGTAAGCAAACTTTCTTAATTACATAATTAGCACCTTGATCTGTTAAATTAGAATTTTAGAACAGTCTATGCTTAAATTTGCTCCTCACATGCAATGAGAGATATAAGAAAATGGCCCAATGTTATCTGTTTAAAAACCCAAAACAGCTCACTCAAATTTCAAATCAACAATCAGATGAACAAAAACATTGCATATCACTACAAAGAAAACTAGACAGCAATGAAAATGAAATAAAGAGAGCTGCATGCAGTAACATGGATGGATTACAATATCATAATGTTTTGGGTTTTTTGTAAGATTTATTTATTTATGCATTCAAGAGCTGGAGTACAGGCCAGAGTCACGGGAGGTGAGAGGATTCACCCGAGATAGAGTGGGGAGCAGAACAGGCAGATCTAATGAAATACATTGCTGAGGGGACCAGCAGGCGAGGCAGGTGGGGTCTGCTGTGCCAAGTGGGTCCCCTCCCTGGCCAAGGATCGAACTCTTGCTGCTGTGCTGCGGATGCCTCACAGTGAGGTGTTCAACCCCCTGCTCCACCAGGGAGGCCCCACAATGTTAAAATAAATATCCCATACAATAACATTTTTACTAAAAGAAAATACAAAATAAGGCTTAAGTATCTATGACTGGTTACTATAAAGTAAATCCATGCAGGAAAGTGAGTGGATGATTACAATGAATGACATGAGTGCGCTTATTTTTAAGAGAGGAAATTATTGTAATGAGAAGTTGACAAAACAGACTTTTATGGTGTTACAGTGTTATATTTTTGATATAGGTGAGTATTTACAGAATGCTGACTGTATGATGAATCGTTAATTTGTATTCATTCTGTGTTCATCTCTCTCTCTCTGATATATTCAGAATAAAACATTTAAAATAAAGGAAATGGACACAAAAACGTGTGAATACTGAAAATGTGCTGGATAAAGATAAATTATTTACTTTTTGATTGTGCAATATTAGATAAAATAATCTATAGTTCCTTCTTTTTTAGAAACTGAACTTTCCCCTTAGGTCAAAGTTATAGTTACCAAATGAAAGTTGCTTCAAAATTTGATAGCTATATGATCTACAATGAGTAGATTTAAAGGAAATACCTGTGGAGCATGCCCTAAAAACATGATCTTCAAAAGGAAGAGTTTATGACATAAGGAGTATTTCTAGAAAGTATAAACTGAATAAATGATCACAAAGGAAGAATGTAGAGTTTCATTTGTTGAGACTACCCTACAGAAAAGCTAAGTTTATTTAGCACTGTGAGAATTGCAGAAAATGATTTGTCATCTGCAATAGCTATAGTGCTCTAAAAATTATTTCTAGAGTGTATGGAAATTTAAATGCTCTAAGTATTTTTGACCAGGTGGCTAACTCCTTGGTGAATTAACATATCATTTCACAGGGGCACATCAACCATGGAAAGTTCATTGTTCTTGGGGAAACTTTAAGCAGTCAGTCATCCCAAGATAGAGTGCTCTGGAAATTTTGGCATGGTACTGTTTATTATTTTCTAAATTTATTTGTCCATAGTTGGTTGAAAACAGAGAAATAACTTTGTTTCTCCACTCTCCTAACTCTCAAATTCACATGCTTGCTCATAAATACCAGTTATCTTTGACTACAGAGGACATTTCTGCAAACTACAGGACTGGAAATGATATTAAAATATCAACTGTGTAAAATCTATACTCTCTAAGAGTTTTAAGACTTGAGTCAACATAAGATTCAACTTCTGATGATTATTTACACTCAGTATTTCCCCCACCACTGGCACCACAAATCTCTACCAAGCTGACCCTGAGACTGCATAACCTGAACAGCCTACCTTCTGTATTCTGGTGGGGTTTGCCTAGTGGAAAGCAACAATGAGAAATTCCAATGCAAGGGTAGATATATTAACTTTTTCTACTGCTCATACTTTTGCATTTACTGAGTGACAAAAATGGTAGTCTGTATGGGTTATTCTCCACGGGCAATACCAAATACACACATACATATTCTCTGCCCTGATTACTGGTTTGGGAGATTGATCCCATTTGATTGAATCTTGCAGGTTTCTGCCCCAGCTATATGTTCATTGGAACCAGTTAATGAAAGACACAATCTCAATGAGTGGTTTTAATTTGCATTTCTCTGATTATGAAGGATACTGAGCATCCACAATGAGATATCACCTTTCACCACTAAGAATGGCACATATTAAAAAAACCAACAACAACAACTGTTGGTGAGGATGTGGAGAAAAAGGAACTCTACTACACTGCTGGTGGAATGCAAGTTAGTCCAACCACTATGGAAGGCTGTATGGAGCTTTCTTGATCTACTAAAAATAGAATTATTATATGATGCAGCAATTCCAATCCTAGGGATTTACCCAAAGGACACAAAAACACCGATCCAAAAGAATACCTATACCCCCATGTTTATTGCAGCATTTATAATTGGTAAGATCCGGAAACAACCTAAATGCCCAAAAGTAGAGGATTGGATCAAGAAAATGTGGTACATGGAAAACTATCCAGCAATCAAAAATGATAAACTAGAGCCATTTATAGAAACATGGATGGAGCTAGAAGGAATTATACTCAGTGAAACAAGTCAGAAGGCAAGAGAAATATACTGGATGGCTTCACTTTTAGGAGGAATGTAAAGGAAAATAAATACAAAAAATATAATAGGGAGCTCTAGGAAATGTGCAATTCCAGTGAAAAACAAATAAACAAACGAGCAAACAGATAAACTAAAACCACAACAAGAACAAAAGGTCAAAGACAAACCAAAGGGATCATTGGGGGGAGGGTGGGTAGAGACGGGGATGAGGCAGAAAGAGCACAAGGGTCTGAGGTGATGGTGCACTGGGGAAGTGGTGGTGGGAATGCCCTGGGGACTACAAATAATGTCAAGGATAATTAAATAAATCTAATTAATAAAAAACAATCTCAATGAGTGATCGTAAAGTTGAACTAGACGGAAGTAGGATCTTTCAGATTCCATACTGACTCTAGTGTGACCTTTCTTACTTCCTCCCCACAATCACAGTTCCCACTGAATGACTTCTTGGTACGGAGGTCTCTCTGGGAGCCAGTAACACTATTGCCTTCCCTTTCCTCTCCAGATTCAGCGATAAAGACTGTCCGTGGGGAAAAAGCTTTCCTCTGTTGGTGATAAAGCTTTCCCGTTGCTAGACTGTGGGTGTTCTCCCTGCCCCTTGCTTGTTCCCTTAAATCTTTTCACACCTCCATAAGGAAACTTTTATGTCTTTTCTTTGGAACCTTTTGAGGGACATTCTATTTCCTCTACGACTTTCACTGACATAAAATCTGTAAAGCTTCAGGTAGATCATCAATACATTAATTTTAACGTAAGGCTTTAAGAATTCTTACATAATAATAACAACAAAATTAAAAGGTCTGTCTGGCATTCTGAGGCTATATTCCCACAGTTACAGCTATGAGAAGCTCTTGGATTGCAGACTTTGGAGAACTGGCATAGAGGCAGGTGACTGCTAGTTAGTGACCACACAATAACAATCTTATCTATGTTCTGATGCTTACAAATTTACTTGCAGAATTCAACGCATTTTTTTTCCTACAAGACGAGGCAATAATAATAAAATAGGGTCAAAGTAAAAACTAACAAAGATCATATTGTTAACTGAAATTGGATGGTCAAAAACAGAATAGGGAGTAAATGGAGGAAAAACACTTAAGAGGGCAGAAGTGTTGTCCATAATAGTAAATACTTGACTTTTATAAAGAAACAAAGGCTTAAATGCAATTATATAAACATATTATTATAAAGCTAACCATTGGAACAAAAAAAAAAGTTCCTAAATATCTGATGGAGACAAAATTCATATACAGCAGAGTGAAATTTACATATAAGATTTTATCTTTTTATTATGAAACTTTTATCACAATTTTGGAAGTATGACATTCCTTCTTAGAGAGAAACCGTGCTAAAATTTATTCTTCTTTACCATTTTTTATATACATGTACATACACACAGTAATGTGTATATATCACAAACATAAGATTTTATTGCGTATACCATTTCATAATCTAATTTTCTTACTTAAATTTGTATCTTGAATATTTTAGCATGTCAGGAGACATTCTTAGTGATAGCATATGCTTCTTAATGGTTGTATGAAATTCCATCAAATAGATTTATTACAACATCTTTTTTAAGTGTTAACATATTACTGGAAATTGAAAATCTGGCAATATGGATTAGGATTATTGAGTGTGTGCATTTCCTTAGTACGAGTAATTATCATTTTCTCACTTTTTAAGTCATGTTTCATCCTGACAAGCTTTAAAAGCATAGAAAAATACAAAAAGTTCTACCATGTAAAAGCAACCACTAATTATAATTTCAAATGTTCAATTTGTCTTTTTTTTTAATGTAATAAGATAATAAATTTATAGAAAAAGTTTCATGCAATCATCAAGTCTTTCTCATTTCTCTCCAGACAACCCCAATAGTACCTGTTACTTTGTTCATTCCAAAAACATGTATTGCGCCACTGCCAGGCTCTGTCTTTGGTGGTCTGAAGACATGCATATAAACAACAGATCTGCTCTCATGGAGCTTATACTCTAATTGCCGGCTAAGGGAGGTTTAGATAGAGAAAAATAGTAAAAATAAGGTACACAAACTGTCAAATTGTGACCACTGCTATAGAAATAATATAGCAAAGTGATAGCAAGAGCCAGAGGAATTTTAAATAAAGTTGCCAAGAAAGGCATTTGCTGAAGGACAATTTTCATGAAAGTCAAATATCTGAAAGTAATGGGAGAACATTAGTCACATGGATATCTAGGGAAAGGGCAGGGACAGCGAGAAAGAGTGGTAGAGAGAGGCCATGGAGTACAATGAATGACACTGAGATGAGAATGGACTTGATGTGGACACCAGTGTGGCTAGAATGGCTGGTGTGAGGGGGACAAGAATAGGAGATAGGGCCTCCCTGGGGGTTCAAGGGGATAGGCACTGCATCACGAAGCATCCACAGCCACTGCAACCTGAGTTCAATCCCTGGCCAGGGAAGGGACCCACATGGTGCAGCAGACCTCTCCTGCCTTGCCCGCTGCTCCCCTCAGCAGTGTACTTCAGTAGATTTGACTGTTCTACTCCTCACTCTGTCTCTGGTGAATCCTCTCACCACCCACACCTCTGGCCTGTACCCCAGTTCTTATAAGCATAAATAAAGAAAATCTGTTAAAAAAAAAAAAAGAGATACAGCAAGAGAGATATCATGGAGCCATGGCATAAAAGGCTAGAAGGGCATTTTACCCTAGCTTTTCCATTTTTAGTGTGAGAAATGGGAAGCAGAATTTTGAGCAGAGGTATGACTGGGAAATTTATACATGAAATTTTGAATTTGGAACAGAGGTCTGGTTTTTTATCTTTTAAGTCATGGCCTAAATCTATTATTTAATAAAATTATTTTTCCAAATCCACTTGGTTAGATGTATGTATATTGGTCAAAAAAAATATTTTCCTAATAAAAGATTATAAATACATTCTCATTTTTTAAGTCTTTTAGATACTTATCGAAAATGTTTGATTCACCTCTAACATATATCCTTTAAGCTACCTGGAATGTTATGTCCTCTCATCCCCAATCCCCAAATGGAGAGTCATATTCTCCAACATTTTTTTGGAGCAGTGTTTGCTTTCTACAAGATTTGTGATAGCACCTCATCCATACACCAACTGCCCATATGTGCACAGATCTGTGTCTCAACTCACCTTCTCTTCA
The DNA here is from genome assembly GCA_019455555.1 of Galemys pyrenaicus. Lineage (NCBI taxonomy): Eukaryota > Metazoa > Chordata > Mammalia > Eulipotyphla > Talpidae > Galemys > Galemys pyrenaicus. Next base: position 43,944 of record JAGFMF010011664.1, on the reverse strand, counting down.
AATGGCCTATTAAATAACAATTAATTTCTATAACTTTGTAAATACCTTTCTAAATCGGAAGAGTAAATTGCCCTACTCATGTTTTACTAAGCAATAGCTAAACACATAATTTTACTCTGCCATGTACACTTGCTCTGTTCATTTGTCTGCTGGAAAGCAATACATATAGACAGGGTTTTAAAGCAATTAATATTTCTAATAATTTATATTATTAGAATAGTATGCCTTTTTATCCAGGAAAACTGTCATCTCTCCATTTATTCAGATCTTTCTTTATATTCTTCAGGTATATTATATAATTTTCTATACAAAATTACTACATAGTTTAGGTTAACATTATTCCTAGGGATTTTAAAATTGCATTACTTTTGCAAAGGGTTTTATTTTCTTCCCACAAATGCTAGTTGGTTATTGTTCAGATAAAATAATTATATTGATTTTTAAGTATCACAATATATAGCTCACTTGCTGAACCAAAAGATGCGTTCTAAAATTTTCCGTTAATTTTCTTTGATTTCATAGGCAAATATCTGATTTTTATTTGTTTGTGCTGTTATTATCTAAGGTAGGTCACCCAGAACAGTGATGGATTGTAGCAGTGATGAATATTTTTTTACTTCTGTTAAAACATGATTTGGCCTTTCTACTCCATGTGACAGGTTTTTAAACATTGAACTCTCTTGGCCTTTCTGAGATGAAACTTATTGGGTCATGATTTTTACAGTATTATCAAATTTTATTTACTAATCTGTTATAAGCACATATAAAATAAAGGAGTTTGATCAATAACTTTTATTATTTTTACATTGTTCCTTTTTAGTTTCAGTATCAAAGACCTATTAATTTTATAAAGTTAATTGTGGGTTGATATTTTTATTCAGTAATTGTCACCATTGGCTGGAAACATTTACATTAGAGCAGGCGTACCCTTACAACCGAAGTGCTGAGTAGCAAAATGCTCTTAATAAGCATGTGTAGATTTACTGAACAGTAATTTGTATATCTGAGGTTTTTCTATTCTTCTTAGATTTCACTACCACTACTTCTCTCCAAGAGAGGAAGCAAATTTTCCTAACATATTATGTAGTACTGAGGATACTGCTGTTGTTCAGTGAACATGAAATACTAATTATAGTAACAATTATTCTGGCAATGTAAATGAGGATGATTTATAACAATGGAAAGATGCCAAAAAAAAGGAATAAAGTAAAACATGTGCAAATAAAAATGTAATTAAAGATGATTCTTCAAAATAATATATTCACATAAATGAATATATACACTTATACCTTATGCCCTTATTTGCTTATGCCCTTATTTGCTTGCACACTCATATACACAGAGTAAGAAACATCTAGATTGGATTATTAACAATACCTTTGGGTGATAAAATTGCATGTATGTTTTCTTTAATTTTTCCAACATTCCCCATATTGCATATGCATTCCTCTTTGTTATGGTTAAAAAAAACCTAGCAGTATAAATAAAATGAAAAGGGTACCAGGGGTGATTAGTTTTTTCTCAGCTCTAATGCAACTTGAGGCTATACCAACTAAATAGTGATTGATTCTTCATTCATGTATTCTATGCTAATCTGCCTTGATTGAACTTCTGGTTATCAAGTCAATCAATCCACCTAAATGTACACACTATTGGTCACATTACCGCCAATTTTGTCCTTCACACTGTCATGCTAACTATCAGTATAGGCATCATCACCACCAACATCATTAACGAGTTTTATTATTTCTTACTTTCAACTACTTTTAATTATGCATAGAAATATGCATGAACAAAACTATCAAAACCCATGGTAAAAGACCTGTGGCTACACAGATACATCACATTGTTGGTTGGATTCTGTATTGTTCGTAACGTATCTTGAGCTGAGTTATGTTCCAATATTTTTTATTGAGAATGAAAGCTTCTGAGGAAGTTTATCTTTAAATTTGCCAATTTTAAAGCTGAATAAACATCTTACAAATATATTTTCTTTTTAAAATGAAATTATGTTTTTTGTTATCATGTGGATCTTGACAATACATTTATTGACATAAACACTACAGAAGTATAGAATGCAGATCCAAGGCTCCACTCTCAGAGATTAAAATAAAATGATTGGAGAAAACTGATGAATGCAAAACGCATTTGTTTTCTTTTATATTTTTGCTAAGATATGTTATAAATTACACCATTGAATTCTACTCAGCTATAAAAAAAGATGCAATCCTGCCATTTGAAAATAATTTTAACATCTCCCATTATTCTGTTTCATAGAAATATAAAAAAATAAAAATTAATGATCTTATTTCCCCATGTGCTTTTACTTTATTGGACTCCTATGTCACCAAGACATGACATATACTCTTACATATCTTTTACCCTGGGAAAGTCAAGAAAGGATTTTTGACCAAGCTGTTCAAAATATCCCAGTGGACACTGAAGACAGAAAATGAGGGGAGAGGAGAAAAAGGAAACATTAAGGTAACACGTCTGTACTTTTTATACCCATTAATATGAATGGAAGAACATAACGTGTCATATAATTACTGCTTAAAGTATTGTTTTCTCACCAAAGCAAGACAAACTCTAGAAATGGGACTGTAGGATTGAAAGTAAAGACGCTGAGGGTGAAGGTGGAGAGCAAAGTGTGGAGGGGGTCCAAAGGGCTCAAGTGGAAGGTTATGGGAGCCTTGGTGGTGTTGTGTTGTAACATATATCTAAAGGTGTGAACCTATAACTCTGAATCATTTACTGTGCTGTATACCAGAGTAATTTCAATAAAAACTGATACAATTACAAAAATACCAACAACAAAAACATTGTTTTCAACTATCTCCCATAAGGAAATGTGTTGCTCAGACAACAGATTTAAATACCATTAGGGTCATGGATAATAGTAGTATAATAGAGGTATATTTAAATTATATTCTCATCATATTAATGAAATTCTTTATGATTATATAGAACATGCAGAAAATATTCAAAAGTAAAGAAACATACAGAAAGTAAAGGATGGTAATAATTTCATAAATAAAAATTGTGAACATATTGTTGTATATCCTTCAAGTTCCTTAACTGTTTTGAATTTTTTTAGATTACTTTTACTTAAATGCAAATTATTTATTTCCAATTCACCATACAAAAGGATTATCAGTTTCTTCCAAAAGCATGCAGACTCTTGTCATTTTCTAGAAACAGACATGGCATCTTTTTGCAGATCCAAGTCAACCGTTTGTGAGTCCTTGAACACAGTACAAATAAAGGGCTATAGACACTAAATGTCTCAATATTTTGAAGCAAAATAGGGCCTCCCTGGTGGCACAGTGGGTTAGGCAATGCACTATGGAGCAAACCGCAGCCACTGCAGCACGAGTTCAATCCCTGCTGCCAGCTAGGGAGGGGACCCACATGGCGCAGCAGACCTCTCCTGCCTCGCCCGCTGCTCCCCTCAGCAGTGTTTAAGTCAGTCTGCCTGTTCTGTTCTCTGGTGAGAACACCATAGAACACCAGCTCTGTCTCTGGTGAATCCTCTCACCTCCCTGGACTCTGGCCTGTACCCCAGCTCTTGTGTGCATAAATAAATAAATCGTTAAAAACAACAACAAAAAAAAAACCTCAGGCTAAATAAACACTGCTAAAGTGTGCCATTAACTTAGAAAGTATACATAAGAGAAAATTTATGTAAAGCTCTGGGTCTCATATAAGTAAAATTCACAAAACCGCATAGGTAATAAAGCTTTAGTTATTGCTATTACATGGGGTTAGCTTAGCAATGTTTAGATGAGTAATAGAATAAATGCATGATTCACAAATTATTTTTTCAATTATTCTCTAAAATATGTATCCTTTGCCTTTATGTCAGCAAAATTACTAGTTGTGTTGTTAAAACTGAGTTTTCATATAATTTATGTTATATTAAGTAACATAAAGTATTAAAAATGTAATTGTATTCAAAATGTAAATAATTTAAAATATTTTTTTTGAAAACGTGACCTAGGAGATAAAAAATTAAAAAGTTAAAATTACTTTCATATGATTTAAAATAATTTTCTTTTAATATATTCATAATTATACATGAAATAAACATTAAATTTAATGAAACTCACACTTAAAATGGCAAAAAATTATATTAACATGAAAAAAATATATTTTATTAGGTATTTTTAATAATAAAAGTGTAAGTGACAGAGGTACTTAGGTCCCCTCTAAGAAAATTTTTGTTTGTTTTGTAATATTTGCAACTCTATGGCCCTGGGCAGCCATCCTTCTCCTCTGGTTTAAGGAAAATGCAGTGTTTTTGTTCTAACTTTTATGCTGTCATTAGTGAATTTTAAATTTTTTATTACCTTACATTTATCATTTTAAAAAATTTTCTCTAGGAGTGCTTCCTGTTTCACTGCTTTGTCGTAAAGCATTTTTGCTTATTTTTGAGATGCTGATGACAACTTTTCAAACCTTAGTGTACCATTTTACACTTTATTTTGGACTTGTACGGACAGTTTAGGAATTTAAAATACCCAGGGACCACATTTAAAATGCATGATTCTAGTTATTCACTTATTTACCTTTAGATGCTTTTTATTCAACCAAAGTGAATTATTCATAGCCTGCATTATAAAGTTCAAAATGATATAAAATCACAGAAAATACATTTTGAAATTTTAATTCAAGGAAAAGGACATTAGTTGTATATCATTTAGTGGCGATTCAGCCAAAAGTTTCATAGAAGTAGAAGCAGCAATCATGAAACGAATTGATATCACAGACTTACAACATGTATAGAGTGTATTTCTGAAATACAATGTGCTGGAATAGAACTATTTCAAGACATATCAATCAACACCGATAGCCACAGGTACACATTTTTATTTTGTAGCAAGTGCATATGAAATTATCTGTTGGGGGTTTAGAGTGTGAGATAGTTTTAAAGGCTATAGGAATTAAAAGTCTCTCTGAAACCCTATGCAATTTCTCACATTCATTGCCAAGTTGGGAAGTTTACCTGGAAACTTTTTTCTCATAATAGCACAGAACATCTAGGTAGCTGTTTATTGGAATTCATAAATTTCCAGAAAGCTACAGAATGTTGATATTTCCCAATTTTTCATTAATTGCCTCAATCTTTACTAACTACATGGAGAAGTTTTATGATACTGTGATATCTTATAAATATTAATACAGCAATAGTATCAGCTTTATTAAACCCTTCCAACAAAGATTCAAATGACACAATACTCTCCACATTCATATTCAGAAAACAAATTTTTTCACACATAATAACACCAGCTATGAAGACCATGGTTTGGGGGATCTGCTCTTTCTTTAGGTACCAAAAGTATAACCTTGTATTTTTTATTGCCATACATAGTAGACTGCTTCTCTACATTTAGAAATGAAATTCAGAGTATAATAATGACATATGCAGTTTAGGGCATTAAGGTGCTAACCAAATAGAAAACTACCTAAGTGTATACTAGAGTAGCAAACTGTTTGATTTTTTTTTAACCACATTCATACCCTGAACTGTTAGTTTCAATTCCCTTTACCCAAGGAGGCAGCCCACACATCACATCTTTCACTCCAAGATATCAGCTCTTCAGTAGGTATGCATATTGCAGAATCTCTGTACATAACTTGTGAATGAATGAAGATCACTTTATATGTGGTATAATTTAAGAAGCACAAGAAAAACCACCTAACAAAAATCTTTGTCTCTAACTGGTACAACAAGGTGGAGACTATTCACCATTTTTTTTCCAGGGATATTAATTATAAGAGAAACTGTCAAAGTGAGTGCAGGAACCTACATTTTCGTCTGCAAATATTCATTCCAAAATGGCACTGCATGCTTGGAGAATACGGAGAAATTGCAAGCATGCGTTTGTGAGGTAGTGGATGATGGAGGAAGAAATAAAAAAACTATCAGATGATAAACAAACTTAGTGAAGAGTGTTGAGTAGTAGATTTAATGATTTACTCTAAGGCAAAGAGATTGTGTTGTATCATTTGCTTGCTTGAGCAATTTTGATGAGTGTAGAGTGTGGAAATTAGGGCAAGGGAAAGCTGTTTAGTATTTTTAGGAGATTTTATTTTTGAAGGATTATAGAAAATTCCTACACAGCTTCCCTTAAGAAAACTTAGTCAAGGTATCTAAAGTCAGATAGCTGTGATACTGGACCTGTTTATATATGAGTTATATTTGGGAGGTTCTCATTTGGGGTTTTAAACATAATGTGCAAAAACCTTGTTCCCCATAAGAATATAGTAAGCATTGAAATGAACCAAAGCCACATTATTCACTTTTATCATCCCACTCTTGCAAGGAAATTATTGTAAGACTAGCAGAATATTATGTCTCATAGGATGCAACCAATATGTGAACAATATCATTAACTGATAATGGAGAATGTTTGGCCCTAGATGAAAAATATTGCCTGTATGGAAGGCACTAAATTAAAAAAGCCTTGTGAATGTTTACATGAAATTGAAAATTAGGTTTTTTTCTTGTTAAAGTCACAGATAAGTGAATAAATGGATGATAAAGATATAAAATTTTATAGATGAGGTAATGTATGAAATGGTGACTGTAAGTAACACTGCTGTACTGTATAGCTGAAAGTTGCTATAGTTCTTAGAAATTATCACCACATGTAGAAAATTGTAAATATGTGAGGTAGTGAATGTTAAACATTTTGTAATATATACATATATCAAATCATTATGTTATACATCATAAATTAATGCAATATTTGTCAATTATATCTCAATAAAATAGAAAAAACAAAGTAATGCAAAATCAGTATAGCTGATAATACTTTAAATTATGATGAAATGCTCTTGCTTACAATGCTGTCTACAAAGACAAAGAGGAAGAATTAAACATCTTAGAACAGCTTACATCTGAACAGCAAACACATAATAAGGGTTTGCTTTCATTTTGGATAAGACTCCAATAATTTCAAAAATACAGTATTATGAGGCCTGAATCACCATGAGATATCAGATATAATGAAGCATGAATTATTGTCAAGTCATTTTTTTATGAATCCTTTCCTGTACAGGATACCCAATTTCCTTTGAGATTTGCTCTGCTATTTTCTAGAACAGAGCTTCAGTGGTCTCAGTGGTTGTCATTATTTCTCATAGAGTCTGCTAAGATGGTCTGAGTCTTCTGAACGAGATCTATGATTATTTAACAGAGAATTACTTAATTTCCAACTGGGCTTCATAGAGTTTTCACTTTGAATACTAACCTACCATGACAAAGTCAAGATCCAGCACTCTTACTGCATGCGAACCGTGATGTTTAACTCAGTGGAAGTTATCCTCTGCACTTATTTTCACAAATAATCATGATTTTCTTTGCTACACTGAATTTAATTTCTTTTGAAACTCTATTTCTTTCACAGCATTATTTTTTGTAATTTTTTCCCCAAGCACTGCCTATTCCTTTAACTGCATTTTGTTGCTTCTTGTTTGTGTTAACCACCCTTTTAATATTCTAGTACCGATGCCAAGATGATGAATATAATGTGAAATACAATTCAGAAAAAATGTTAAGGAACTTGAAGAAATAATTTAGTTCTTAAATTAACATGACCTAAAAGTTCTTTTTCCTAACAGAAAAAATAGCTTATATGTTGTATGTAACAGATGATTTAATTTAAACCTTACATATAAAGTTATATTTCTCTTAGCAAGAGCATTAATGCATTTTTGAAGCAATGTTAATTCACTTTTTTATATAGATTTGAATTCAGAGACTTTATTTTGTCTCAGACTTATAGCCACTGGGTGAGCTTTTAACAATTTATACTACCGTTTACTTTACTGTGATTAAAAGGCCTTCAACCATATAAAAATAATTAAACAATCTTTCTTTGTAGAAAAATTGTTTTCAAGGCTGCTACTATCTCAGATTTCAAAAATAACCAATTAGGTAGATAGTACTACTAAATATTTTAATTCAGTCTTTTACATACTGATCATGTAGACCTTGATGCTATATTATAAAAAAAATAAAATAGGAGCAATTCCAAACCAATTCAATGCTGGTAAATAACACAATCTGGTGAATATTGTTTCACTTTTTGCTTTAGTTTAATTTCTTTTGAGCACACAGAATGAGCAATAATTCCAGTTATTTTGAGCAATATTGTGTCTTTAGAGAATGAGTACTGGAATTTATCCTAAATTTCAAAAGGAGTCAGTGACTAAGGCTAGGCAGGAGAATTGAACTTTTAGTGGTGGTGTTAAGATAGGGAGTACATACTAACTTTGATTTGTAATGATGCACACCTGAAGTTTATATAATGTTAAAATGCAATGTTACCTCAATAAAAATATAAAAATAAAAAGTTACGGGCATACAGATGACCCTCTTCCACTCCATTCTTTTTGCTTCTTTATCTGCCTAATTCTTACTATCTTAAACATCATTTTTCTCTGTGACTTGCTGCAAATAAGACAGGAGAAAGCACCTTCCCTAAGATTTATGTATTCCTCAGTTTCAGCATATACATGACCTAGCTGCATAGCAATTTCACATTCCTAGGACAGAGATTTTGATAAAGACAGCTCAGCCCTGATATCCAACACTGGTCCAGTCCACAGCACCTAGAATAGTATCATGTACTGTTACAATGGTTTTAGGTACTTGCACAAGTAGATAAAGGAGGTTCTCGTAAACTCAACTGACATTCCAAAAGTTATTCCTATACCTATGTTGTTACAGTTGTTAATCAGAAGTGATGATACTGAAGGCTCAACATGTATTGTCCTCCTCCTCTATAGTAAAAGATTCCCATTCATTATTTCATGTTTTTGCCACAAGATCCTTCTCTTTATTTTATAGAGAAACTGAAAATTAATAGTGGTTAAATATTGTGCTGATGTGCTTAAAATGGTGCAAAAATATGCCACCAAGTTATAAGATGCAAAGTTTCTAACAGAGAAGAGATAGAAACTTACCAAAAAAATCAGAGTATAGTACATGATCCTGGAATGATTTTACTTTCCCAATCTCCCAAAATTCTGAACAGGGAAATACAAACTATGGAAGACACTACCGGAATTAATACTGTCATTCTCTATCCTCTAGGTCCCCTAGCAACAATGGACTATTCTGCAAACTTTAGCTACATCGCAACACATTCACCAACTAGAAAACATCTGGTCTGAAACCACCCAAACGAATTCTTGTTTGTCCATGGCTAGCTTAGGTGAAGCAAAACCAGTTTTTCAAGTCTGAATCAAGGCAGGCAGGCCCCTCAAAGGCTCACAGTCCGTCCATCATTAGCATTTCCATTCTCATGCCATTGAATTTCTTGCCAAATGAGTCTTGGTTTTAGTTAAAGTTTAATACAAATGTCTAATGCTTTTAAAGAAAATTTATACAGTGACTTTTTTTATAAGAAACCCAATCACTTCTGTCCAGTAGAGAATAATTGTTTCAAACTTACACATTCACACACCCAAACCACCTTAAAATAATAGAATTTAGGCGCCCCACGGAAGAACTTTAATTATGTTGTCTAATAGTAGATTGCTATATTTTTGTCATCATTTCAATTCTGCCTCTATCAACATAATGCTTTATTGTTCTCTATTATAAACCCCATTCGTTATTTATTGTTAAAGACTCAATAGTTGAATTTACACTCTGTCACAATAAACCAGGCTCACCCAGCTAATGCAGCATTAAAATGAAATCAGGCTTGCAATATTGTTAAGCCATATATATTAAAGTGTTTGGGTGGATAACATAGACCAGGCATTCTAAAACTGTTTCAAATCACCCATACCATCAAAGACTATTCACTGAATGCCTCTAGGCTTCATGAGGTCATTGCAAGTTTTCTGAAATTATTAAATAAGAGAAAAATATGCAAAATTAATATGTATAATTAAGTCGAAATATCTGAAAGATATACATAAGAACCTACACCTATATATAGCATTTGAAATTACATGAATAAGTACATGCTCAATATGGCTTCAATAAGCTTGGTGTCATATCAAACTTTGTAATGGGCTTAGAATCCAGTTCAGGTACTACAAAGGGAACTATATATGTACATATGTATATATGCATATATACAGTAATATATATATAGGTAGATAGAATGGCTTTCAAAATACATATATATAAAATAAATGCTTATTTTAACAAAGTATGCACACAAATCATAACACTTCAAATATGTTATGGGAAAATAGTGTTAGAATGCTCTAGTTTTTATATATATATATATATGGAATATATATGGGATAATTTGAGGTTAGCACTTTTTTGAGGTGCTATTATAGTGAGAGGTGCTATTATAGTGACGAAAACCAGATGAAGTTCTGTAGCTGTCTTTCATCTCTGGTTAAGAGAGTTCATCCAAAGCACTAACACACCTAGAGGGGATACCGAGAAGGAGCACTACCTTTAGTAACCTATAGGCTACAAGAATGGTGGCTCCCATCGCATTTCTGTTTAATTCACCCGTCCAGATCCTTTATAAACTGGATGGATCCAGGAGGATGACTGTAGACTATTGGAAATTTCACCTACCAGTACCCTTAATTGCAGCTGCTATGCTGGACATGGTATCATTGCTAGAGCAGATTAATATGGGCCCCAGGTACATGGTATGGGACCATTGAATTGGAAAATGTGTTCTTTCTATTTTAATCGAAAAAGAAGATTAGTAACAGCTTGAATGCATGTGTAACAGACAAATGAATTCATTAACAATTTTGCCTTCGGGCTATGATATCTCCACTACTCTCTCTATTATAATAAAATGTAAAGAGCTCAAGACTATCGGGGTCTCTCACCCAATATCGCATTGGTTTGTTACATGAATGATATGTTGGTCAGGTGGGATAATCTGAGGAGATTTTGGTAACACATGTGCAATCCAGTGGATAGGATATAAATGAGTGGAAGATTTGGGGATCTACAACACCTAAATAATTTTTACAGACCCAGTGCCAGCACACATTCTCCATTACACTGCGGACCTCCTATCATGAAAGTGGACGTGCAATGCCTGGTGAACTTACTCAGGTTCTAGAGAAAACATATTCCATACCTACAGTCACTGCTTCAGCCCATGTACTAGGTGACACAGAAGACTGTGGGCTACCACTGGGTCCCAGAGCAAACAGAAGTTCTTCAGCAAGTCCAAGTTACAGTGTAAGCATTTGTGCTTTGTGGGCACATGGTTTACTGGACTCTGAAGTTGGAGGTAGCAGTGATGGGAAAATATGCAGTGTTTGAGAGAAGAAAGATATCATCTCCAAACGGAATTGAGTGTCATTATCCTAAAAAGGGAAAATGGACGCTGGATATCAAAGAACAAACTGTGGAACGTACTTTGATTCAGAGACCCTCTTGTTCCTAATTTCCATGTTGAGACACCTAGGTGAAAACAAAGCAACCTGACTCAGCAGTCTGATTCAACTCCCTATTGGCAACCATGAAAGAACATCCACTTACTGAGTTGTCCTCATCATGGCTATAATAGAACAGCAACACACCATACTTTGTTAATCTGGGATTAGAAAAGAAATAGAACAGACCATCTACTGATTGTTGCCAAAGACCCCACACTGCAGCCTCTGAAGATTCTTCTCAACCAATTCTGAATTGTCAAAATAAATGACCTAGATTTGGAATACTCCTTTGCTTTATCCTTTGAAATGCCCTCTGCCCTGACCCTCCTGGAAGACACCGTGGGAATGCCACCACATGGTTGCAGACCCAAATAGTGATTATTCTTGAATAAAGGCTTTCTTGATTAAATTACATTCTGATTATTTCTCAGTTGACAAAATGGATATCCAAATTATCTCTATTGTAGTCACTTAAGAATTTTTAAAGATGATTGGTTTATATCTAAGAAAGGTAAATATTCACATGGACCTAGGGAACAGACTTGAAAGTCCAGAAATAAAACCACACATTTATAGTTAACTAATCTATGACAAAGGAGCAAAGAATGTACACTGGAACAAGGAACGTTTCCTCAACAAATGGTGCTGGGAAATTGGACTACTATATGTAAGTGAATAAAACTAGACTACTACCTCACACCATGCACCAAAATCAACTCAAAATGGATAAAAGACTTGGATGTAAGCCTGAAATCATAAAATATACAGAAGAAAACATAGGCAAAAAACTCCAAGCCATAAACTTCAGAAAGACCTTTGAGAACTCGTTTCCAGAAGTAAAAAAATAAAGGAGAATATAAGCAGCTGGGGCTATAGCAAACTAAAAAGATTCTGCACAGAAAAAGAGACAGTATACAAAACAAAGAGACATCTTAATGAGTGGGAGAAAATATCTGCACACCACATATCTGATAAGGGGCTGATATCAAAGATCTATAAAGAACTCTCAACTCAACAAAAACAAATTAAACAACCCAGTCAAAAAATGGGGTGGAAGGGCTAAATAGATAGTTCTCCAAAGAAGAAATGCAAATGGCCAATAGGCATATGAAAAATTTTTCATCATCACTTGTTATCATGGAACTGCAAATCAAAACCACATTGAGATACCACCTCACACCAATGAGAATGGGTCATATTAAAACAAATGGTGGAAATGTAAACCACAATTGAAAGCTGAGTGGAGTTTCCTTAAAACACTAGAATTAGATCTGCCATAGGACCCAGGTAGCCCACTCCTAGGTATCTAACCAAAGAAGAAAATAGCACTAATCCTATAGGAAACTTGCACTCCTATGTTGATTACAGCACTATTTGTAACAGCAAAGATATGGAAACAAACTAAATATCCCAAAACGGAAGAATGGATCAAGAAGACGTGGTATATATAAACATTGGAATACTACTCGGCTATCCAGAAGAACATAAACTCTTGCCATTTGAAGCAGCATAGTGGAATTGGAAGGCTTGATGCTAAGCAAAATAAACCAGAAGAAGAAAGATAAACATTGAATGGTTTCACTTACATGTGGACTATAGAAAAACCAAACAAAGGGTAAGATTAAAAACAAACCTTGAATGCTGATCATAGATACTAGGCATCTGGGGGAGGGGTGAAAATTTTGAGGCACAGGGAAAGAGGACAAAGGAATATAATTTTAAAAGCATTGTTTACCCATAGGATAGTAAATGTTTTTTAAAAAGTGACTGCCTTTAAAATTTTAATGTATTAAAATATTAAAATTTCATAAAATTAAAAGATTTGTTAAAATACATTTGTGAAATGTTTCACTGCACTGTGAGTAAACCCAGAAACAAGATAAAACATTTCATAGCAGATAAGTCCATTTAATATGTATTTTTAATTTGAAAAAGTAGGCCCCCAAATAGTTTTACTGATACCCTACTTTGCAATTTAAAGTCTGCTCTATATGCTAATAGTTCAGCATAAGTCTAATAAAAATAAGTTTTGTTCATTACCACTTTTAAGCTTTACCTAATTAACTCTGAATAGAACCACTGAAAAATAGATCAGAAGAGAATATTAAAATACTAAGTTCTTAAATCACTTAAGTCCCCAATATTGAAGATCTACAATGTCATTAAAACCTCTTAAAGTTTATGAACCTCAGAAATAAATAATAAAGTAACTGGCACTAGAAACTCCATTTTCCTTCATATCTCACATGAACATATCTTTTTATATTTGCATAAAGATACTATGGAGAGAGATAATGCAGATAGACAGATGACATATATATTGGATTTGTAAAGAGAAACAAACACAGTTGTCTTAGAAAGTTGTCATAATGTTTAAGGTACAATATAAAGGCAAATAGAACACATTGTTAGTATTCTTTTTGCCTTCTTAGGGACAGAAAAATTGAAAGTTTGCTTTATACTATGTATTTTTTAAATGAAAAAGTACACAGGAGTTTCTATAGATTTTTGGAATTGATGATATAACTCGCTGCTATTACTAGTATTACTGTGTTATTAATATTCTCTGGTTTTGAAAAATAGCCCTCTCAAGTGTTGCAATAATTTTCCTTTTGGCCTTCCCAAGAGTGAATCATCCTCTCTTAGAAAGTACATTATGTTTTTTGTCTTCCAAATATCGTCAGTCATAATATTAGTATAATAAAGTATACATCAATTACCTAAAAATTGGAGATGTATCATTCTCTCTGGGGGTCAGAATAATTAAATCCGATAGCAAAAAATGAAAGTAACATTTTTTTTATTATTCCAGTTATGTGTTGCTCACATACAAGAAAGAATAATTAAACTCAATTTAATCCAATATGGAAATTTATTTACCTAAACCAAAGAAAATGGACTTGAGTTCTATCATAACCGAATACAAAGCTCATACAAAATAATCAGTTCTTAGTCTTCTTTCTCTCTACTCTTGTCATGGGATAGCTAATTCTGGTGATTCTCTGTGTTAGGTATAATTGTTGCAGGAAGCTCTAGATGCATATCTAGAGGATTTTTGTCCCTGTTAGCTATGGGGGAAATTGCCCCAGAGAAAACTGACTATACCTGTCTGGTCTTGCAGCAACCACTGTTTCAATCATAGTTGCCCAGGAGTTAGAAGACAAAGTTGAGGATAGAATTAATCTTCCAAACCACATGAAATACAGCGCCAAAATGGGGAAAATTATATTCTCCTAGAAGGAAGATAAAACCTTGGGCAAAAATAAAGTAATCCACTACAATTATGGATACACCGATTTATTTGCAATCCATAGAAGCATACTACTGAAGGTTCAAGCTACACTAATTAAACACATAGGAGCAACACATCTGGAGGGTTCTGATCTTTCCCCCTTTAGTATCTTGGAAGAGTGTCTCTATAAGATAGCTTGTCAAAGTAATAGATTGATACCAGTCATGGGACTTCAGGAACTTCCCATTTCTAACAAGGCCATTTCTGTGACCAGAGAGTTCTCCTTTTTTAGTTAAGTAGATTTTCCTTGCTCTCTATTAAAAATGTATGCATATAAGGGGAGATCTAATGTTCCGCATTTCCAATCATGTGTAGCCACCTTGGACGAGCTACTGGGAACTAGAGGTGGGGCTGTGTGGACAGGTGAAGCAATATAAGGCGAAATGCAGGTGGGCTAAAGGAGCTCTCTTGTTGCTGCAGTCTGACTTGGACCTTGGTACTGTTGAAAGGGTGCTTGGAGGAGATTTATGGAGAAGACACACCTGAGACACCTGGAAGAGACACATAGGTGAGAGGCACATGGGGAGCTGACAATGGCAGCCATTATCTTGATGTGGTATCTCCTTTTGTCCGAGAATTCTGGGACCTGCTTCAGAACTGCTTTTCTATTGTTGCCTAGCAGACGGTGCCTTAACCTTGTGGCAAGCTTTCGGGCCTCAGAAGCCTCACTTTGGGTGAACCTTGATTGGTTAGGCATTTGCCCAAGAGGGGATGGGGAAGTTAAGTGTTTCACTGGGAAACTTAATAGGAACTTTCTTCTTGCTCTCTCTGTATTCTTTAAACACCCATCACACTATGAGTATCCTGTCTTTGTCTTTATGTGGTGGGCCCTGTTTTAAAGCATGCTAGTTTGGGGTCCTTGGCTGCCCTTTGGTTACATGCTAATAGCTAGATACCTAGAGACTGGCATGGAAGTTTCCTCCTGTGTAGCACAATGTGTGGGATAGGGACAGGTCAGCTAGATTGTGTATGCTCTACACATCTCTGCTTGTAAGCTTTCTCCCTATTAATGATGAATTATTAGGGAGCACCTGTGTCACATGGTGCTTTACATGATTTACACACCTTCTTTTATGGAGTTTTAAGAGCTATAAATTGAGTCACATTGTTTAACATTCTCACATAGTAGTCAACATGGATCCCTAATTTTCCTACTCAGGATCATGATATATTCATGAAATAAAAACATTTTGATAAAGAACATTTCATTACTCTATCTTTTTATTAGTAGTATGCCTTTTTATAGATTTTCTTTTTTCTATTGCATGTTATCTAGTGATGTTTTCATATTCCCAAAATATCCAGTTGTCTGCCATCTAGTGACTAGTCTACACACTTGTGTTTTTTTTTTAAGATTTGTTTATTTATGCATACAAGAGCTGGGGTACAGGCCAGAGTCCAGGGAGGTGAGAGGTGAGAGGATTCACCAGAGACAGAGTGGGGAGCAGAACAGGCAGACTGACTGAAACACAGTGCCGAGGGCAGCAGCGGGCGAGGCAGGAGAGGTCTGCTACGCCATGTGGGTCCCCTCCCCGGCCGGCAGCAGGGATCGAACTCGGTGCTGCAGCAGCTACGGTTTGCTTCACAGTGCGCCGCTCACTCCACTGCACCACCAGGGAGGCCCCTACACATTTGTTAACTGCTCACTTATTAAATATTTTTCTACTTAGTCTTTAAAAAATATTGCTTAAACAATTAGATTTAAACAATAGAGTGCTTATAACCCTTTGTGGGATAAGAGAATCAAATAACTGTGTCCAGAAATGTTTATTAAAATGTAGAATATAAGTAGATACTGTGCCAAAAATAAAACATTTTTGTGTGCATGCAACTTCTGTTATTTATAGTTTTAACATATGACAGCATTCTATTTGAAATACCACATGACTTAGGAACTTCATAAAGGATGCTTAGGTATATTTTACTATTTTGGGGTTTGTTTCAGAGTTATAAAGTTGATAGAAAAAACATAGAAACACATGAGTTTAAAGACAGTTCAATAAGATATGTGTAATGAAGTTTCAAAAAATTACAGAATCAATTTCAAAAGACGTGAAATATTTAAAAGATTAATTTCTCATTTGTCACAGTAATCCCATAATATAAATTTTAAAGAGAATACACTAGAAACAAAGAAGTTGCAAAGAATTATAACATATGAAGAAAGGGCAGTGCATGGAGTGCCACACTCTAAGAAGACAGCCTGTTAGAATGGAAAAGAGATAAATGCAGCTTGGACTCAGGGTAATAGTTCAGGGAATATGTGCAGGTTGTTTATCCTCTTCCAAACACAATTTTCTTATCAGCAAGGGGAAGTAAAAATAAAACCTTCAAAGACTTCTTAGGTGCACTGGGCACAAATAGTATGATATCTTTGTTGAGCTCACATACAGACACATCTCCAGGTGTGCATAGCCCTATAGTCATGCATCTCGGGGCACAGATGGGGCTTTTGTGTTAATTAGAAAAGATGGACCTGACTAGCAGATGCAGCTCAGCCCCATGAAGCAAATGATGTTTAGAAGAGTTTGGAATTGATTTCAACCCCCTCTTGCCCTCTTGGCTGGTTGTCTATGTAAAGTGAGTAACTGGAACATGTGTTTAGGGCCCAGCCCTCATGATTATTGTGGGGTCATTAATACTAATGGAAAAGTTAAAGGCAAATTAATAGTGATTTGGCTTTTAGCTCTAGTGATCATAGGCCAAAAGGAATAAACCTTTAGTGGAAGGGTTAGTTTTTTAAATAAGAGACTATCCAAAACTTACGACCTTTTTTGAAAACAGAAATACCTTATGCTCCACCCATGCTATTTCTAGGTATTTACTCAAAGCACGCAAAAACATTAATTTGGAAAGATATATGTACGCCTATGTTCTTCACAGCATTGTTTACAAGAGCCAAGATATGGAAACAACATAAACACTCATCACTGGATGAACAGATTAAAGAACAATACAGTATACACACACAAAGGAATACTACTCATTATTAAAAAAAAAACAACCAAAGATGAAATCTTGCCACTTGTGATAATATCAGTGGGCCCAGAAGGTATTGTGCTATGTGAAATCTATCAGATGTAGAAAGACAGACATTGTACGATTTCACTAATATGTGGAAGATGAAAAAAACAAATAAATAATGAATACAAAAAACCCTCTTAAATTAATAAGGACAAAATGAGGATTACAAGGGAGAAAAATGTAAAAAATATCAATTATATGGTGGTAGACAGAAAATAGGGTTTTGGTAGCAATATCAATGTAGTTTATACAAATGTTAAATTATAATACTGTATCCCTGAAACCTTGAGTATCTAATGTAATTTTTAAAAAAATGAAACGAAATAAATTAAAAATGAAAAACATGGCCATTTTCTTTCAATGTTAAAAAAAACTAAAAATAATTACTTTATGATTAAGCCCACGTTGTTTCACTCAGCGCATTATTTCAAGAACTGTATAAAGTACACACACTATACATACATGTATTCCACACAAATTTTAAATTTTATTTGGAAAGCTAACTGAGTTATGCATAAATCAATTTTAGTTAAGTGGTTTTGACAGTAAGGTAAATATTCCAATTTTGTGATGAACAGAATTAGATTTCTTCATTTCAGTATGTGTAGAGACTTAAATATGATAACATCTATTGTGACTCTCCAAACAGGGATAATTCTTATATTTCTCCAAAATAATTTATAATGGAAACCATTTCTGACTGTGAGGTTTCAACCAGAGAGAAAAACTAGTAAAATATTAGATAGATAGACAGACAGATAGGCAGGTTGGTAAATAGGTAGGCAGATAGCTAGATGGATAGCTAGGGAGGGAGGGAGGAAAAGAAGGCGAGAGGGAGATAGGTAGGTATAGGTAGGTAGGTTGTTCGACCTAAATAGACAGCTAGACAGACAGATGCAGGAAAATTTATTATAGGGAACTGGCTTTTGCAATTGTGTTAACTATATTAACAATCCTATAAAAGCTATATCTCCATGTCTAATGCTTGAATGTGAAATTTATGGTGCAGGCAGTAAGGGAGCGAAGAACACGAGCAAACTGGAAAATGCATAACACAAGCTGGCATTGGAATCAGAAAAAAAGTGAAGGAAAATTCAAGAAAGTTGGAGCAATTTCAGGTCTAGATGTTGCTATGTGCCAGTGAAGTGTGTCAGCAAATCAACAACAACATGTGTAATCTACAAAATGGCTACTCTTTCCCTTCCACTCTCCAACAACTCTGAGAAAATGATTCACTATTAATTTGTCCAAACTCCTAAAAAAACAAGTTTTCCAACTATAAATTGAAGTCCAATTGTAATAAAGAACTTAAAATTGAAGAAAAATTTCATAGCAAAAAAGGAAAACAAAGTCATAATCAAAAGAAAAATGAGTATTTTTGGAGAAAGTAAGTATAAAACATGTTAAAGATAAATGATACCTAATAAAGCTATGTAAACAATACAACTTTAGTTGATTGTAACAACAATAAAATCTTACAGAAAAATGGAGGAAAAGACATGAATAATTTTATAATTCACAACAATTTTAAAGAGACAAGAGATGGTTTTCAAACTTGTGAAAAGATGCTAGACTTGCATAAATTGAGGAAAATGTTAACTACACTGAAAATTTCTCCCACTACATTATCAAAAAATTAAGAGCTCAACGATGCTGTTTGCAAGACTATGGAAAAAAGACACCCTCTATGAGTGGAAATGTAGAATAGTACAGGGCCTCTCTGGTGGCGAAGGGGTTGTGCGCTTTACTGTGGAGCTTCCACAGCTACTGCAGTTCAGAGTTCAATTCCCGCCCAGGGAGCTGACCCACATGGTGCAGCAGATTTCTCCTGCCCACTCCAGCGTATTTCAGTTGATCTACCTGTTCTGCTCCTGCTCCCCACCCTATCTCTGGTGAATCCTCTCACCCCCACACCTGTGGCCTGTACCCCAGCTCTTGTATGCATAAATAAATAAATCTTTTTATGAAAAAAGAAATCTAGATTAGTACAGTCTTTATGGAGGAGAATTTGGCAATATTTAATATATGTATTTAAGCTTTCACCCTTTGACTCAGCACTACCATAAATTTCATAAATTTCACAAGAGGGCACACTCCAAAAAGGCCAGGAGAAGGAAGAGGATGAGAAAAGCAAAGAAAAAAAATAACAATTCTATTCATTATAAAATTTTTCTGTGATTAAACAATACTGGAGAAAATATAAGTGTTTATGCAGCAAAGAACAAATAAATTATTTATGATACATACATACATTGGGGTTCTTCGATGGAAGGTTGATTTTAACTGAGATACAACGATTTCCAGGATACAATGTCGAGGTAGGGAGGGGAAGCAAATACAAAAGAATATGTATTATATGCTCCCTTTTGTATATGAAGAAGAAATTAAAGGAATATAGGTTCATGTACATGTATCATCTCATTTTTGGAAAAAGAAAAGGGGAGAGTAAAGTAGAAAGCACCTACATTGGATGAGAAAGGTATGAGAGAGTTGGAGGGAGGGAGTGCAGGTAAGAAAACTTCCTAGTATATGTTTTGTGTGGTTTTAACTCTCAGAACCATATTAAGGATTTAGGTAAATGAAATACAAAATGAAATGAAATAAGGATACACATAAATGAACTTAACGGTATTTGAAATTGATGGCATTTTTATGTAGTATTTTGATTATGAATTTCAAACAATTACTGGATTTTAGTTAGTAGCTTTGATTTTTGCAATGGTATAATTTCAAAACTTTATTCTATACACATTAGAATGGAACAAATCAGTAAATATATTGCAGATAATGAAAAAGGAGTTACCAGTATTGGAATATTGTAAAAGGGAGTTACCAGTGTATCTAGAGAGAGGACTAGAATGAATCATGTAGTGCTGAACTGAAATTGTAATTACACTGTGAATCACGGTATAAGTAGTAAGATATAGATATGGATATAGGCATAAATATCTAGACATAGATTTTGGTGTAAGTACTGGCAAAGGTATATGGAAATTGCTGTGTATATGTAATGGATACAGACATAGATGTACCTGCACACATAGATTCAGATACAAATGAAAATAAGCTATTTGAGGAGCTGAAAATAATGGCACTCAAGTTAACAATGTGCAAGCACATTTAGAGCCGAAGGGCTGGTTTTAAATAGCATTATCTACTATAAGGAATTTGGGCTTCGGAGGAAATGGTGAATTTTGCTGTGGGTCAAGAAATTACAAGATGAACTAAGAACATTTTGTTGTGATAGAAAGGAAGTCTAGAATAAATGACAAAGACATGTCTAAAAGTCACATAAATAAGTTGAGCAGCAGAGTTTGCTTTGGACAAATCTAGGACAATTTTAGCTCAAAATGAATAATAAAGAGCAAAACATATGCCACTGAATGAAATAAGAACCTCTGAATTCTTAATAATATGACGACTGATAATTGGGAAAAACATTAATGTAAAAGGAAAGTCCTAATACAATGCCAGATTGTGAATGTAAAAGGAACATCATTATTTCAGTAATAATTAATTCATGAAAGTAAAAAATACAAATACTAATAACAGTGTGGACAAGTTTGAATACGGAAAGGTTTCAAAGTGTCTCTGCAAGTAATACTTATTAATTACCAAAGGGGAACTGTTATCTTTGCAGTGGAAATCCTTAACGAGCATAACACATAAATCAAATGATCAGCGCTCACATGGACACCAACAATGGAACAGACATCATACGCTTCTTGATGCTGAACATTAGTACAACAGAAATAGAGTCATAAAGAAAGTTAGGCAAACCTAAAATGAGGGTCATTCTACAAAATACCTTGTCTGTACTCTTCAACAATGGCAAGGCCAGGAGAGAAACAAAAACAACTATCACAACTGAGCAACTATCACAACAAAATATTCCCAGCTCATCTTGTACATTTCCTGACCCAAAGCAAAATTCACCATTTCTTCCAGAAACCCAAATTTCTTCTAGTAGATAATACTATTCAAAAACCAACCTTTGGGTTCTAAATGTTCTCAGCCATTGTTACTTCGAGTGTAATTCTTTTCAACTCTATGTCCATAGCTCAACATATCTATCTCTTTATTTGTATTTGTATCTACATCTATATATAAGTCTCTATTTGTATCCACATCAATTTCTACTATACGCAATATGTGATACTTGACACAATTAAATATTAAGCCATTGATGAAGAAGCAAATTAAGCTGTCAAGGGCATTATTAGGATAGCTAATGAAATTTAAATATGAATGCTGATTTAGATAATAGTAATGAATCAATATTACACTTTCTAAGTTTAGTAATTAAATTATACCATGGTTGTGGAAAATAAGACTCTAGTTCTCAGAATGGAAACATGCTGTGAAGCACTGATGAACAAGAAAGGCCTAATATCTAAAGTAATATTTAAATGATTCTCCAAAAGCAAAAGCAGTAAGTCCTCCATGGTGGCGCAGCAGGTTGAGCGCCACACTGTTAAGCATCCACTGCACAGCAGCATGAGTTCAATCCCCAGCCAGGGAGGGGACCCACATGGTGCAGCAGACCTCTCCCGCCTCACCTGCTGCTCCCCTCAGCAGTGTGTTTCAGTTAATCTGTCTGTTCTGCTCCTCACTCAGACTCTGGTGAATCCTCTCACCTCCCGCAACTCTGGCCTGTACCCTAGCTCGTGTGCATAAATAAATCAATCTTAAAAAAAAAAAAAAGCAGGAGAGCAAAAGGCTCCTGTCAGCTGCTATAATGCAAAATCCTAATCCCTTATCCAGTTTCCAAAAGTGACAGACCGAGAGCCCTGTGACTGAAAGGGAGGCTATGTTAGATAAGGCAGCATAGTAGCAATACATGCAGGCATTGCATAAAGAGCCTTACAGTCAGTCGTAGACCACCAGCAGTGCACTAGAGTTCCATTTTCTCCACGTCCTCCTTACTCACACATTCTTCTCCAATTCCTACTAGCAATTCTAGTAGGAATGACATGGTATTTTGTGGTTTTGATTTGCATTCCCCTATTGACTAATGATGTTGAGTATCTTTTTCTGTGTATGTTGGTCATCTGTGTATCTTGTTTGAAAAAGTGTCTATTCAAGCCTTTTTCCATCTTTGAACCTGTTATTTTTTTTTCATTGAGCTGTAACAGTTTTTTATATATTTTGGATATTAATCCCTTATGAAATAAATGAATGATTTACATATGACATATCATTATTCAGATTGTCATTTTACTTTCTTGGGAGGCACACATTTCTGAAGTACAATGTAGTTCACTTACTCAAAAGATACCATTGTAAGACTGGCAAAAGAGTTGGAATTATAAAAGACACTTATAATACACACATTTGATAAAAGACTAGCTTCAATAAATAAAACATTTCTAAAAATCAACAAGGAAAAGCCTAACAACCCTAAAGAAAATAGGGGAAAAATTGAACCAGGATTTTAAATCATCCCTTTCCTGACATAGGATGCCCATGTAGTCTATAAATAAATAAAGTATGCTCAATTTGTAAGTAATGGAATTGCAAACTAAAATTATAATGAAAGTAATTCTGGCCTCATTAAATGTTTGCAAGTATTCCCTGCTACGATTTTTCTTGAAAGAGTTAGAGAAGAACAGGTAGGAATTTATCTTGGAAGGTTTGGTAGAACTCACTACTGCAGCTGTCTGGTCCTGACTTTTGTTTTTTGGGACACTTGATACCTGCTTAAACTTCCTTGCTTAAAACTGTTCTGTTCAGGTTTTCTCACTTTTTTTTTTTCTGATTCCTGCTTGGAAGTTTGTATGTTTCTAAGAATTTGTCCTTCGGTTCTAGGTTACTAAACTAAATAGCATACAAATGTTCACAGTAATGTCTTATGATCCTTTGGATTTCGACAACATCTGTTGTAATCTGTC
Organism: Galemys pyrenaicus; assembly: GCA_019455555.1. NCBI lineage: Eukaryota > Metazoa > Chordata > Mammalia > Eulipotyphla > Talpidae > Galemys > Galemys pyrenaicus. The sequence continues at coordinate 20,349 of JAGFMF010011664.1, read as the reverse complement.
CTCTTTCATTCTGGTCCTTATGATTTGAGTTTTCTCCATTTTTTACCGTGTGAGTCTAGTTAGAGGTTTGTTTATTCTATTTTTTCAAGGAACCAGATTTTGCTTTCATTAATTTTGTTGATTTTTAAAAAGTTATTATTTATGTCTGCTTTAACTTTTATTATTTCCTTCGTTTTACTGGCTTGTAGTTTTGATTATTCATCTTTCACTAGCTCTTTAATGTAAGAGTTAAGATTATTTATTGGAGTTCTTTCCTGTGGTCTCGATGGGGTTTTTAGGTTGATGGCTTTATTTTATTCCTTGATATTAAAGGTCATTGAACATAAGTTCTCTACATGAGAAAGAACTGAGGTATAATTCCCTGCTTTCTACATCTTCTTTGATGTATATTATATTTCATAATAAAATGCAATTAAAATGCAAACTTGTTGATTGAAACATAATCCTCTAATATTTGGAATTGCTATAATTAGAGGAAACAGTTTTGCTTAGAACAAGGAACTCATAAATGTATTTGCAAATGACAGGAGATAGGCTTCAGTGGCTGGTGGCTGAAAATTGAATTCACTGCTGGAAGATTTTTGCTCATAATATAGTTTACATTTCACACCACTTAATTTTGGGCTGCCAGAAATGGATGTCTTGGTGACAACAGGAAGGGAAGACGATATCTCCCATTGCCCTTCAGGAACAGAAAGACTCAGGAATCCTAGAATACATATTTCAGTGTAAAACATTGCACAAGAGCCTGAGTATGATTTCTTTTTAATGAATTAGTCACAGACTCTTTTAACAGAAAGAATATATCCTGACACCACTTCTGGAAAATAGCAATGTAGATTTAAACACATATGAACCTGAAAGGATTAGATTTTCTTTCAGACCAGTTTCATTTTAGGTCTGCCAATAAGATACAGAACCAAGCACTAAAGTTACAACAGTGAAATTGCTTCTTAAAACGAAGGAAGAAAACAATTTGACAATTATTTGAATATTCATCGGGTACCTCCTGCTAGATATATTTCATGTGCATTCACTCAAGTTACCTCATTCAATATTTATGATCAACCAATGGAATTGTAATTATTCTCTCAACTTTACAGATGAGGATTGAAACTCAAATTTTAAGTATCTTCTCCAGTCACACACAAAAAGAATGTTTGGACTCTAAACACAGTTCTTCTTACCCTAAGATCCTTTGTTTTTATGTTTACATGCTACTTTTAAATACCATGCTGTCACAGTTTATCAGTCACAATACAATCAGGAAAACAAAATTCATGTCAAGTAGTTCTATGGGAACTGTATGGCAAGCTAGTCTCGAATTGTTAGAAGAACTGACAAAACTACAGGGAGAGGTAAGTTATCTTAGAGATTATCAAATGCAAGAAGCTGCTACCTTTACTAGCATTGGAGGGAGAACAGAAGGAGCTGAGGTTACCAGCGCCCAGGGTCTGAATTCTCTTTCAGGAATTGGTAACTTGGGGGAGGGGCTGTTTGAGGGTCAGCAGTGCTGACTACCAGGGGGAATGTGGAAACACAGAGGCGTGTTCCCCCAGCAGGGGCTGTTTCATAGAATGAGCTGCAAGGTAGGAACTGGCAATGGAGAGAAAGTGCTTCTTGGAGCTGCCGCCAAACAATCATAAAGATCCCTTCAGAAGCAGAAAGAGTCTCACCTCCCTTCTTTAGCACCACCTCTCATTAGCAAAACGCCCAAAAATCCATTCCACAGGGATCTGGAAAATGTAGTTTATATTATTTGCCCTTCTGTGGTCTATGATGCAATGCAGATTACAGGAAAGTGGGGCAACAGTGGAACTGAATGAAGAAGAAAATGATCAAATCACAAGGCTTTCTAGCCTACCTCTAATTGACCAGCCTCAGGAGGAAATGCTGAGTAGAAATGATCTGAAGTCAGGAGGATCGTGTTAGAATAATTACTTTAGTATGTAATATTTGTTATTTGTATTCTAAGAAAATAAATCATCCTGTAACTTGAAGAAATCCACACTTGCTGTTTCTAAGTAAGTAACACTGCACAAAAACAGTAAGAGAACAAGCTGAGATGTAAGAAGCAAAGAAGATGCCTCTCGCATAGGATTGATTAAAAGGCATGAAGTAGATGAGTGTGGAGAAAGAATCTAAAAGTAAGGCTATGTCTTAGCATTGCCTGCTAATGCTCAAAAGGGACACTGATTTGAATGATAATTTCAATTGTTGGTTTTGCTAATGTCTGAATAGTGCTTTCAAAAATCAATTCTTTTGTTATATAAAGTAGCAGCTTATAATTAGGGGGGGATTCACATTTGAAACAAAAGAATTGATTTCTAATTCTAGGTGGTGGAAAAAATAGATAGCACCAAGAAATGCAAGATAAAAACAAAAAAAAATTTAAAAAGCAATGAAAGACAAATGCAAAAGATATGGGGACTATATGGGAGCTTGTATTTCATTAGAATAAGTGATACAAAGTTTGTGTTTTCGTTCCTATTCTCTTTTTGTAATTATCCAAATCTATAAAAGAAAGATGATACCAGGAACATCTGGCAAACATTTAGCATTATTTTTCTTACAAGTAACTAGCCAGTGCTATCCAATGGATCTCAAAGGGGATGATGGAATAGTTCTATATTTGCTCTATTAATACAATAGCCTCTGGCCACATGTGATTATTAAACACTTGAAATGTGGCCATTGTGACTGAGAAACTAAATTGCATCTTTGATTTAATTTTTATTCAAATTTAAATAATAAATGTGCCATTGAGTACATTTTTGTAGTCAGACATTTTATAGACACATACTAAGAGGTATGTGAAAAGATGGTCAACATCATTTATAGTTAGAGAAATGAAAATCAAAACAATAAAGAGATTATCACTACATCCATTAGAATGGCTCTTACAAAAAGAACACAGAAATAACATTGTGGACATGACGTGGAGAAAAAGAAATCCTTATATACTATCAGTAGTAATATAAATTAGTGATATGGAAAACAATATGGAAGTTCCTAAAAATTAAAAAAGAAGTAACCATATGATCCAACAATCCAAGTTCAGGGTGTTTGGCCAAAGAAAATGAAAATTCTAACATGAAAAGATAGATGCACCCCATGTGTACTGCTGTGTATTATTCACAATTGCCAAGATATGTAAGCACCTACGTCCATAAAGGGACAAACGGATACAAAAATGGTGGTATACACAATGGGATATTACTCAACTGTTACAACATCGATGGACCCTGAAAGCATTATGCTAAGTGACATAAGTCCAATAGAGGACGAGAAATACTGCATGATCTCTCTTCTATGTGAAATATGAACAAATGAAAAAAAAGAAAACAAAGACAATAGATACAGAGAACAGGTTGGAGGTTTGCAGAGGCAGAGGATGAGGGTTAGGAGAAATGGGTGAAGAGAATCAAAAATAAGTAAACAAATAAAATAGGAAATAGAAGCAAGATTTTTAAAGAGTAACATCCAATCAAGTATTATCACTTAATTATAAACTATTTCTCGGGTATCAAACCTAATGTAACCTATATTACTTGAGGATTAAATAGGGCCTATATGTCGCCAGTGGGAAAAATAGATAAATAGCACATATGACCAATGACTGTATTTTGGGTACCATAGAACAATGCCATTGGTAAAATTTGATAGCAAGATGTCTTCCTTTCCTCTTCCTGCCACAATGAACAGCTTCATGAGGGATAGCTTTGGAGTGCTGATTCCTTTCTACAACCAGAACACCTGAGGCTCCCTACTGAGGTCACAGTCAAATTTCCCACATAGTTACCTGTCTTCTAAATTCACAGTAATCTAAAGTGCAGACACTTCTTAGAGTAGGACAGGCATTTGTAACCCATTTTATATCCCTTAATGTCTGTTATGAAACTGTGATAAAAAGTGGGAAATAAATATTTTTTAAAGATTTATTTTATTTATTTATACCTACAAGAGCATGTAGGCCAGAGGTATGGAGGTGGGGGGTGGAGAGGATTCACCAGAGAAAGAGTGGGGAGCAGAACAGGGAGATCGACTGAAACGCACTGCTGCGGGGAGCAGTGGGCGGGCGAGGTAGGAGAGGTCTGCTGCACCATGTGCTTCCGCTCCCAGGCTGGGGATCAAACTCATGCTGCAGCGGCTACTGATAGCTTCACAGTGCTGAGATGTAACACCTTGCACTACAAGGGAGGTCCCTAAATAAATGTTTTTGGTAGCATTTTGAGAAACTGAGAAAATTATAGTAAGAAAATGAATGATGTAAACATATATAAATAAATTATATTTAATAAAGATCTATAGTGGGGAATTGAAAACACAATTAATCTGAAAGATGTGTTGAATTTTTTCCTTCTCACTTCATTCAGGGTTAGCCACGTCTTGCTACCTCCACTGCAGTCACTTTGACTTTGGAATCATTATCTCTTGCCTAGATTATTGCAATAAATTCCAAATTGGTGTTCTGTATCTATCCTTCTCTTACAATCTCTTTCTCTACACTGCACCTGGTGTGATCTTTTTTAAATTTAAATTTATTATATATATATGTGTGTGTGTGTGTGTGTTTTAACTGAGGTAACATTGCACAGCACTGCACATGGTTAAGAGGTATAGGCTCAGCCCCTTCAGGTGTTGTCGCTACCCCACATTCAGCACGAAGGCACCCAGTCTTCCACTTTGCCTTGGGATCCCTCCCCACATTGCTCCCCTTTCCCCTCTATAGCCTCAATCCTACTTTCAAATTTCTGGTGTTTGTTACATATCCCACACATAAGTGACATCATCCAGTATTTGTCTTTTTCCTTCTGCTCATTTCACTTAGCATGTTATGCCCTCCCATTCCATCTAAGTGGTCTTTTTAAAGCTGAAGTTAGATCATGTCACTCTTCTGCTCAAAAATTCTTGTTCATACACAGTGAAAGTCGAAATTTACATTAGTCTGTAAGTCTCAGCCTCCAGACCTCCTTTTGCTCATTTTACCTGCCTCTTTCTCCCCCTGTTCACTCTGCCCTAAACACAGCAGCTTCTTTCCTGCTATTCACAAACACGAGACAATCTCGGCTGAGGGCCGTTACACTAGCTTCAGTCTCTACTCAGAACACTGTTCCATCAGTATTGTCTTCCTCAGGGCTCTCTTTTCATCTTCTTTGAGTTTTTGCTCAATTTTCACTTCCCTAAATACGCTACTCTGACCACTCTATTTAATACTGCATCCTGTCCTCAGCATCTCCCAGACCTCTTGATTTCCCTGACTTTGTTCTTTGGGTTTCCCCATTTTCTATAGTCATCTATAGAAGATGTCATCATCTTGAATACACAGGAGCATTTATTTATATATTTGGTTTGCTTTTCATTTTCTACCTGCCTCTTGTATAACGTAAACTTCAGGAAGGCAGCAAATATTGCTTGTTTTGTTCACTAATATGGCCCAAATACTTTGAAAAAATGCTTAACATACAATTTATAATGTATATTGTATTAGAAAATGTTTACTGATAGTATATGTCTATGATTTATATGCCATGCACATGTATGAAATAATTTCAATGAATTAAAAATTTACTAACACATTACAACTGCCAAGTCAGAATTTCCTAAATGAAATGTCATAAAGTTTTTTTAGTAAATGTTAATTTGTTTCAAAGTGTTTTAATAGTGATATAAAATCCGAGATGTGTTCAATTGGGCTGAGATAATGATATTAGAGAAAATTCTAATTTTCTTGATGCTCAAGTCCTTCCATCTTCAATTTTAACACTTACGGCACTTCATTAAAATGCATGTTGTATTTAATTTTCCAGGAAATTTCAGAGCATTGAAAAGTATGTATATTCAGAGCAGTTTCCAGTTAAAATAGTTGAAACATTTTAAATGGAAGCCCATGTCTTTTTAAATAGAGCCTGAGTCTCCTTTTCTAGAGGAGAGACTGCTCTTGGCGTGTTCACACGGGTCAATGTAGCACAGAATAAATAGGCAGAATACCTTTAACCTTTGCTCAGTATGCCTATTTCATAAACCCTTTATCACATAACATCCTTTCTGAGTAGCTGATATTGATTTCAAAGTCCCAGAGCAGACACAGTATTCTCATAACACTTGACCACTGCTGATGGCTGTGGGCGGAAACTTGCTGTTTTTAGAGCCTGGTCTTCAATAGCACATCCCATATTCATCTCTCCTTTCCTAAAAGAATTATATTACTGACAAATTTAACTTTGAGCTCACAATAAGCCTTGGAATATTTTTCTGGCAAGTGCTTCAAAGCTGGTTATTTCTGATTGTGTAGTCATGGAAATCATGTTTTATCCTTAAAATTATCCTGTGCTTATCAATGTTACAATTAGCATTTTTTTCTCCTCTGTACTTGTGAAGGTCAATTTTCCCTCTTGCAGAAAGCTTTTTCACAACCATTGTCAAAGCTGGTATTTCCAGAAAATGCATTGTCTACTATATCGTATCTCTATTACCACACAGTTATGAATTCTTTGAGGAAAAGTTTAAGTCCTGTAGGGGACAGGGTCGTGAACCGCGCCTAAAAGATGGCACCGACTTCCTCTTCTGACGGGGAGGGCTAGAACAAACATCTCCTTATTAGGTTGGTGGTTTAGTCTGAAATGTGTTTTGCCTTTGTAGGCAAATTGGCATTCACCATGTGGCTTCCTCCGGTTGGTGACACAGAAACCTGAAAAACTGGGAACGGGGCTCCGGGGAGGGGGGATGGAGCAGAAAGGCATGAAAGATAGACAATAGAAAAATTCCTGAATAAACTGCTTAAGGAAGAGTCGTGAGTTGTCGTCTTTCTCACGGGACAAGACAGTCGCAACAAAGTCCTATTCCCTTTTATATCCATACAGAATTTAGCATAAAACATGGACTCCATTCCAGCTAGCACAGCATAACCTGGCCTCTCAGTAGCTCTTATCTGAATTAGTGCTATAATTCCCAACTAATCTTCCCACCTCTTGTTTCCTCCTAACTGACTTGGGTTACAGATATAGTAAATTATTTGTAAGCACTCTGGTTATAACCAGTTCTGCTTACCAATACACAGATTGTATTGGTAAATACTTCCTCTCCCTGAAATACCATTCACTAATATTGGTCTGGCCCAACTCTGTATCTACTTTCGATTTCAGCCCACACATGACTAACCCTGCAAAAGCAACTATGATGACTCAAAGTGGTACCACAACCTTGTGGTTAAGGGCTCAGGTGCTGCAATCTGATGGCTGGGGCTCATTTATTTTGTTGTTGACTAATTTTATAACCTCAGGAAAGTTATTTAACCTCCCTACCTCAGGTTCTAAAGTAATGACAAGAGGAGCATCTATTTCACAAGGCTCTGATAGAAATCAACAACTAAGCTAGCACATAGAAAGAGCTTAAACAGTACATGTCTCATAATAATCAGTCAATAAATGTTAGTTTTTATTAGTAGACATCTTGGTATTGCCAGCTTGTTATCACTCTGGTTCCAATATTTGAGTTTGGAATTTGTTTTTGGTTTTCGGTTTCTACTATTAATTTCTTATTATTTTTACTCCTGACAAAATCATGGGATCACTAAGTTACTTTATTTTTTTTTTAAAGATTTATTTATTTATGCATACAAGCACTGGGGTACAGGCCAGAGGTGTGGGGGGTGAGAGGATTCACCACAGAGAGCG
>JAGFMF010011664.1:0-12505 GCA_019455555.1 Galemys pyrenaicus | reverse complement strand
TCCCTGGCCGGCAGCAGGGATCGAACTCGTGCTGCAGTGGCTGCGGTTTGCTTCATAGGTTGTTGCTTAACCCACTGCGCCACCAGGGAGGCCCTAAGTTACTTTAATCAGTTTATTGCTGGATGTAAGACAGTGCTTAATATTCACTAGAGCGCAATAAATATTAATATATTTTTGGAATGACTAAGTAAATAAACTGAGCTACCTTTTTAAGAAAATCATCAGAATCTCTAAGGATTAGTTCCTAATAGCTACCCAAGGAATTCATGATAATTTTGAAGTACTATACCTAAAGAGCTGTGTTGACAGTCAACTTTCATCGGTGTCAGAAGTTGTGTGAATTCCTGTATTCACTGCAATGTTTCCTTCTAAACTAATCTTCTTAAACAGATACTGACACGAGGAAGTCAAGACAGAAGAGCCAAGTAATTTTTTCATCACATAGAGAAACTCAAGAATGTAACAAACACTTATTTCTTGCCAACTGAACATTCATCCAACTGGTCATTTTACTTCCATATTTAACACTTACAAGACAAATAAAATGCTTCAATCATCAATGTTTCATATTTAAAGTGACAATTTTTGAAGTATTAAATCAGAATTTCTGGACAACAGTTAACACTTGATACATGTAAGCAAATTCTGTTAATGTCAACAGAAACACACTGACTGAGCTGTTTTCGGAGTGAATGTGCTGCATAAAAATACACATTCTGGTGCCTCCTTGGTGGTGCAAGGAGTTAAGCACCACACTATGAAGCATCCTCAGCCACTGCAGCACGAGTTCAATCCCCAGCCAGGGAGGGGACCCACAAGGCATAGAAGACTTCTCCTGCCTCGCCCACTGCTGCCCTCAGCAGTGTATTTCAGTCCATCTACCTGTTCTGCTCCCCACTCTGTCTCTGGTAAATTATCTCACCCACCACACCTTTGGCCTGTACCCCAGTTCTTACGAGCATAAATAAGTAAATCTTAAAAGAAACCCACATGGTGAAATAAATTACTTTAGAGAGTTGGAACCCTTATACCTCATCTATGTACATGGCCCCTTCTCCATGTTTAGCCTGTTCCTCTGACCCTTAACGATTTTATTTTATAATGATAATTTATCATTAACCCCATTTAAATTATAACTAATATCTATAGCATTTTAAATCAACTTCTAACATTTAGTAAATTATTTAAAAATGCTCAAAAAATGTATGAATAGAAGCTATGTGTTTATTCATGTAACTCTTTGGAAAATCAAATCTGTTTCCTGTTGAACCTGAATAAAGCAGCATGTACCCCAAGAGGTGCTGGCAGACACACTGGTTTTAAAACTAAAGAAAAGGAACTGACAGATACAGAGCAATCAGCTATATCAGGTGGGCTGAATCACCTAAAACCACATCTGGAGTAGTAAATGGAGAATACATTAATGTAAGTTAATAATGCAAATAATGAATGGGAAAACTAATCTAAAAAATCTAATCTCCAAATGCATCTGATGCTACTGTCACCATCTCCTACACAAGACATAGTCACTATACCTAGATGCAGTCAATCATGTGATAACTCTTTTCCTAGGTTACTGCTGACGATACATATAACAATCCAGAAAAAAAAAATCACAACACAACAAGAACAAAAAGACAAGGAAATCAGAGGCACTTTGTGAGGGTGGGGGAGAGAGACTGGGTGAAGGCAGAAAGAGCACAAAGGACTTAGGTGATGGCGCACTGGTGAAATGGTGGTGGAAATTACATGGGGACTATGATTGATGTCAAATATATATCAATAAATCAATAAAAATGATACAGACTCCTGATGAGACCATCTGAGTGTTAACTCCCATGCTTTGACCACAAGGATATGGGAAGAGAGTAGATTTTTTTGGAGATGCTCTATCACTTACTGAGAATCACAGCGAGAGGGGTCTTCCGAACTAGAAAAGCTCTCTGTCATCTGACCAGTCAAAAATGACAAATATACATGCTAAAAGGCCACATTCACAGTGCTCAAACTAAAAGCAATCAGAAGCCACCACAGAAATAGGCCACTTTTAGCGTAAGGATTGTTCTGAGCTGAAGGAATCTGAATCAGCACATACAGGAAAAGTTCTCTTCCCTTCCCCATCTTCCTGAAAGCAGACCATGAATGGGCCTTTGAAGAAGGTGCTCCCTCTACTGCCCCCAAATCAGGGATTTTTGTTATCAAAGAGTGGAACTGACACTAAGATGAGCTCGCAGAAACAGACCTTCCTAAAATTGCCCTTATCTTCCATTATTTCCCCCACGTATTTCACAGTCATCATCCCATTATATTACCCCTTGAAGTGTAACCCTCTTTACTTTGCTAAAGTATACATAAGGCCCAAGTACACTTCTTTGAGTTGCTTCTTTTCTCTGATCTCCTGCATATGTAAATATTAAGACAAATGGAGTGTATTTTCTCCTGTACTTTATTAGTTTAATTCATAGGGTTCCAGGTACAAAACCTAAGAGAGTAGAGGAAAGTATTTTCCTTCTAACCAAGACATAGGTAGAATCCCATGTCTATTCTATATAGTGTGATTCCATGGCTTATTAATTTAACACCAGGCTTAAGTCAGCTAGCTCCAAATTAGTCTGTTGCTTTTGTGCTAAAGAGTTCTTTACCAGTACTCAGATTCTCTAATTTTCTTTATTGCAGGGGGCTATAAAGCTGTCTACCTTAACTTTGAGGAATGAGACCCTTCTGTTTTTCTCAAAAACTTGTCTCTATCAAGTTAGATTCTGTTGCTCAGCCAAGCTGTCTGCTGACGTCCATCTGTCACCGTCAACCACCAGGCGCAAGTCACTCAGGACCAACATGCACTTCAGATAGCACTGTGGAGAGCACCGCCTGGGCAAAGGGATGAGCACGGGATCATCGGTTCAGCCCTTTACATGTGCCCATTACGTGGATTATTTTCCCCCTGGCTTTTTTCAGAAATTAGTTTCCTACAGTTTGTAAAAATCTACATAATTCAAAATATTTGAAAAACTAATGAGGAAAAATGGACTCAGGATTTAAGGAGAAATGATTTAGTGTACCAAAGAATCATCCTTTTTCCCCCCCTCAGCTTTCTAGCAGCCAATCTGCAAAGCAGAAGTATTCTTTTACCCATGTAACACTGTCCATACTTTAAAAGTGAACCAATGACTTAAGGGAATAAAAAAGTTTCATGAAATGCAAATTTGACACAATCTCCCCAGTGTTAGTTCACAGACTGGGAGGGAGGATCAGACAATAAGACAGGATTAAACAAGGCAGAGATTTACTGGGGAAAATGGTTATAAGGGGAAGGAGGGGGGAGCAGAAAGAGGCTAGGATAACTCTCAACCACAATGCAACTTCAGTTCCTGTGGAGGAGAGCTGCAAGAAGGAAGGCTGGGTAGGAAAAATTTTAGTCTGCAGTGCAAGGCTGATGGTGGATCCTTGACCCCAAGCTCCTTAGAGAAGTCCTTGTAGGAATATCTCTGCTTTAGTAACCCTGCTGCATGTCATCCTTGGATAAGAGCAACCTGTAGGAAGTGCAGTGATGGGTGCACAATGCAACAGTTAGGATCACTGAGTAATTATGGTGAGCCACAGGAAAAGAGCTATGAGCAACAATTTCATGGCTGCCATATCCCACCCTCACCTTGTGGGTCTGAAAATATAATGATTACTAAATGTAAGTGATTAATTTGGAATGATTTGAACTAAGCCTGAAACTTTATGTATCTTGGAATCTGATACTCACAGTTATTTTAACCTTCATGACCAGCTGAATTTGCCCTTATCAGATTATGTTTGCAATGAGTTTCTTAAATCCTGAAATATGAGAACCATGCCCCATGAAACTGGCATTCCAGTGAAGGTGATAGACATGTCAGCATGAAATATAACACAAGGTGAAAGGCAATGTGTGTTTAACAAAGGTATAAACAATGTTTTGTGGAAAGGCAGGGAGGAATGGAAAATTTCACCAGTTGACATTTCACAGGGAACTTTACAGATGAGTAGTGTTCCAATGCAGATTAACTGAGAGTAACTCAATTCATTTTCATTATTGTTTGAAGTAAATGAGGGCTAATGAGTTAATGTAGATCTGTGATTCTCTAGCTTAAGTGCACATCAGAATTATCCAGAAGGCTTGTTAAAACACAGATTACTGATCCACCCTCACCCAGAGAGTTTCTGATTTAGTAGGTCTGAGAATGGAGACTGAGGATTTGCATTTCTAACAAGTTCCAAGGGGTTGCTGCTCTTGCTGGTCTCAGAGGCATGCCTGGAGATCCAAGACAGTAATACAAGAATGGTGTTTTTATTTTTTTTAAGGACTACAAGCTACCTAAATAATTGCTCTCACACTCCATTCTCTGATTAGCCTTAAACATGTCATCAGAGCATAATTATTAAGAGTACAGGAGCTTTGATGCTGAACAAGTCTATGTTAAATACTGGAATTTGTGGGCCTGTCTTTTTATTGATTTGATTTTTTTTTCCATTCATCATCTCCCATCCCTAGCCACTAGCAATCACTCATCAATTTTCTGTCCCTAAAAATTTATCTTTTCCAGTATGTTACATAAATGGATCAACATAGTGTATAGATTTTGGAATCTGGCTTCTCTAACTTACAGACATGTATTTGATATTTATCCATGCCTGTGAGTTTGTAAATATTTCATGAGTATTGCTGAATAGTATCCCATAGTATGTATGCATTGCATTATGTCTGTCAATTCATCAGTTGAAGAGTGTTTTCATTATCTCTAAATTTGGCCATTATGAGTAAAGCCACAATAAATACTCAGATGAGATCGGGAGTGCTCTGGGTAGAAAGGCTGTAAAATAAACATAATCATTTTGCTTAGGCAAATATCTAAGAATAAAATGTTTGGGTCATGTGGCAAGTGTATGTTTAATTTTATAAGAGACAGCCAAGCTGTTTTCAAAAGTGGCTGTAGCATTTTTGCATTCCCACAACAATGCATGAGAATTCCAGTTGCTCTACATCTTTGTTAGCACTTAATAGTGTCAATTTACTCTTTTAAATTTTAGCCACCTTAATAAGTATATAGTGTTATTTCATTTTTGTTTTAAATTTCTTCAGTGGGGCCTCCGGTGCTGCAAGAGGTTAAGGCACAGCACTATGAAGCATCTGCAGCCACTGCAGCACGAGTTCAATACCTGACCCACATGGTGCAGCAGACCTCTCCTGCCTCACCTGCTTCTCCCCTCAGCAGTGTATTTCAGTACATCTGCCACTTCTGCTCCCCACTCTGTCTCTGATGGATCCTTTCACCCCCTGCACCTCTGGCCTATACCCCAGTTTTGTTTTCATAAATTAATCTTTTAAAAATAAATTTCTCTAATGATTAATGATGTTATTATCTATTCATGTGTTCGTTTGTGATCCATATACCTCCTCTGGTGAAGTTTTACATTAGTGTGCTTAGTACAGAAAATTTATAACAGTCTACTCTCAAACAATATTATATCATTGACTTATAGTAGAAGAACCATAGAATAGTACAATTTATTTCCCTTCTGGCCTTTGTGCTTTTGTTGTCATGGAATTAATTTTACATCTGTCCTAAATACCATAGTATGTTGCTATTATTCTATTTAAACATTTAATTGTATTTTAATGTAATTTAGAACATAAGAAAGTATCATTTGGGGTTGGAATGATGGCAGAGTAATAATGAAAAAGAAAGAATATCCCTTTGGTTCCAGAAAAACCTTCTGAAAAAGAGGAAGACTTATGAGTCTCAAAGCCACCCAGGCAAAGCAGGCACTTTTGGAAAAGTAGCAGAGGAAAGGAAGAGAGGTCAGGTTGAAGTGACTATCGTGGTTCCTAAATGACTCCTTGCAACAGCAATGTGACAATCTGCCTCACACGACTACAAGTGAAACCCTGTGACATGGACAGACGAACATTCCTTGGTCTTTGTTTTCCTATTCCAAAGGATAATGCAGTGAGTTTCTAGTTCAGAGAACCACTGCAAAACTCAACTGAGTAAGATTTTCAATGGTGTCTTTGTCAAAGTGACTCTTCAAACCTTAAAATGCCTCATTGTCAACTGGTTTGATTAGCCAGGAAATAGTTTGAAACTTGTTTTTTACACTTGATCGGTAACTTCAGAAATGCTTTCAGATTGAGGAAAAATAATTAAGATTATTAGAAGATTCTAATATATTATAATTAGGACCCATGCATTAAGATAGGAATTTTAATAACCTTATTTCAGAATGCTGGACAGTTTAGGAATCAGTATGATTTGCAAAATACTCTCTTAAAAAGATGTTTTTTTCAGTTATGAAAGATAAAATATTAGGCAAAAATAGAAAATTGAGATTAAAAAGGTAACATATATGCAGTGATAATACCCTCTCTTTCTGTATGTGTGCTTTCCCTTTCTAAATTAAACAATAAAGACAGCACAGTAATAAATCCAATCCCAGTGGCTGTTGAAAAAACAAAGTAATACTTATCTATACTATAAATTTAGTTTGTTATTCAGCACCCCCCCAAAAGATTTACTTTCTCAGGGCTGGGAGAATAATGGTGAAGAGAGAAAAAGATAGGTAGGAAAAGTAAGTAGTAGTTTGCTTCTGGAAAAACAGCCTCAGTTCTGAATAAAACATCTCTCATTAATTTTATCTTTAGAGAAATTAAAACTATACTCTAAATTCCATAAAAATTTCTTCCAGTTGTGCTCAATTAACACCTTTTACTTAAATGAAATAAAGGGCCTAATTAATACAGTAATATTCAAATAACCAAGGACTTATAGCAAACATGGGCAAAGCAATTTTTACCTTAGGTTTATTGGTATCTGAATTTGAAAGCTTTGTAATGGACAGAACATGATTCTATGTTTATGCTTTTGCCAATGAACATTATTATTATTTTCCTTTAAAAACAAGGAAAAATAAAATTAGAGAGGCTAGGCAACTTATACGGAATTACATAGTCTATACTTTTTAACTCCAAATAACTTAAGACCAATTCTTAAAACATACAAAAAACTTTTAATATGGTTTTGAAATCTAGAATCAACTTGTTGATTCATTAACTGAAGTAACTACAATAATTCATTTCATTCATCCATTCAACAGTCCTTATTAAGTTCCTATTTCATGAAAGGCACTGACTGAACTAGGTATACAATTGTGAACAAAACAGAAGTTCCTTCCCTCATGAATTTGTAGGAATTGAAGTTTGAAAGCAAAGACAGCTGATTAGAAGTGCACAGTTTTCTGCAAAAGAATAAAAAAGAGAAATAGGTAACAGCATCTGAGAGCCAACAATTAGTTTCTAGGTCATTTTGTCAATTCCAGCCACTTGTGAGCACTCCATTATTCCACCACTCACTTTGCATCAGCAGGCATGAGAACAGAATATGCAGTTATATAGAAGGATGAGGACCTGCCATACTATTATTACTTAGGAGCAAAGTGATTTAAACAATAGAATCATTGAACCTTTGAGTCAAAGCAACAAAACCAAGAACAAGATTCCATTCAGTTCAAAGATTGAAAGAATATGCAAGTACCAAAGAGTTTCAATTTTTTGACAGCTTGCTTAGAACTTCAGATTTTTTTTTTAGTCTAAAGTGATCAAGGAGCCTCCCTGATGGTGCAAGCAGTTAAGTACCACACTATTCACATCTGCAGCCACTGCAACATGAGTTAGATCCCCAGCCAGGGAGGGGACCCACATGGGGCAGCAGACCTCTCCTGCCTCGCCTGCTGCTCCCCTCAGCAGTGTATTTCAGTCCATCTGCTTGTTCTGCTCCCCACTCTGTCTTTGGTGAATCCTCTCATCTCCTACGACTGTGGCCTGTACTCCAGCTGCGATACACATAAATAAATAAATCTTAAAAAAAAACAGTTGCCAGAACAACCAAACCATTTGTCTACTTTACTATGGCAATTCCTGTTGGCTCACTTTGTTGGAAAAATATTTTTTAAGTCATGAAAGCAAATCCAGGAAGAAGTCAGGAAAAGCAAACTAGCAAAAGACATCACCTTGATTCTCTCTCATTTTCTCTCTCTCTCTCATTCTCTCTCTCTCTCTCTCTCTCTCTCTCTCTCTCTCTCTCTCCCCCCCCCCCTTCTTGGGGAAATGCACTAATGCACTGATGTAATAAAGTCCTTTTAAAGACATTACACCTGCACTAAGAATAATTCAAGAATACAGTTATATACTAAGTTGGAGATATTCTAGCATCTACCAAAATCTTCTATTTTTTCTCATCAAATCAAGCCCTAACTAGTTATGAATAAGAATTTGTGCAGTATATCCTAGTAAGTGTATGCTCTAATATATTTTACTTTTAAAAATGTTAAGGAAAATATGAACAAAATCTTAGGCAACATTTCTGCAGTGTGAGATCAATTCACTGACACATTAGTCTATGAGCAAAGTTATCATGCATTATTCAAAGAATTTAGCCACATTCTATAAGACTCATGTCTCCTCTGGGCTTAGGTATAAATAACATGAGTAGTCTGAAAATGAAATTTTAAAGGGTCACTTTTTTTAGTAGCTGGAAAGCAGTAATTCCAGATATTCATTTGTTCCTAGAAAAGTGTATTGATTACATATTTGGAGCTAGCACAGTGCCACATAATGTGATAAGCACAAAATGCTGTCATTGTCTCCACCTCCAAAAAATTTTACTTGAATAAACTATAGATAAAACAAAATAGGACTTTTCAAAATGCAACAGGAAGAAATTATCTAAATTATATCTATTTACAAAAGAACTCTAACCAGAATTAGATCACACACCAATGATCTTAACATCTTACATAAACCATCCTAATAAAATAGTTTTTAGTAAGAAAGCCATTTTTTTTGTCTAAACATTCAATTAATATTATGGCTTAGCACGATGAAACTGTTTTAAGTAAATGTTCATAGTATCAATATATACTGTGCTTACATTTGTCAGATTTTTTAAGAATAATAAGACCTTAACCTTCTCCCTGGGCAAACCCAGCTTTTATATACTAATATCCACCATTGAATTTTTGCTTATACTAGAACACTCCTCTCTGAAGCAGCAAGAAATGGATGACTGAGCAGTTAATTTTAAGTTTCCAATACAGAGGAAATAATAACAACAATACTTATACATGTATGTATGTATATATATGTGCATGCATGTTTAAATATGTAAAACGTTCATTTAACTTAAATGTCAATATTCTAATTTAGTGTTTTTTGTACCTTAAAATTAATGTACCTTCTTTAACTTGTCACTTTTTTGATGTAGTGCAAATACTCTTTAGAGTTTTATTTTGCAAACCAAAGTTCCACACTCTTATGTATTATTACACACTCTAATTTTAGTTTTTATTAATAAGGTGGAAACCCAAAGATACTTAGAAAGCGCTTTGTATAACAAAAAATCTGGAATGTGCTTTTCCTACTTTTTACAGCTGTGTCTTCTACATAATTTTGCACCTCACGTACATCAAGTGTTTGACTTCATTTTTATAGATAAAATTTACTTTAGCACTTTTACTTGTTTTTTTCATAGTGAACTAAATTATACAATTAAAATAAGTAGAAATGGCACAACAAATTTGAGAGAATAAAGCATAACAGACTCTGAGAAGCAAACAACTCCACCAATGGGGGCAGAAGTTCAAGAGTGTAACAGAGAGCAGCTTCAGTCACGAGCGTTCAAGGTGTCAAGAGCATCTGTCAGTGTATTTTATGGGTATGTTGAGGATAATTGCTCAGTCCAGTGAACACATAAAACTGCTTAAGAGATTGCTGTAAAGATACCAGGCATTCAGGTTATCATTTTTAAAAAAAAAACATTAAAAACGTGAGTGTATTTAATACTCATGACAGGAGAACTCAATGGGACAGACATTGTCACCTCATTATTTCAAGTGAAGAAATAGATGCTCTACCCAAAGCTTCATAGATACTATATCACAAAACCAAAACTGGAACCTTGTTCTAAATAGTGCCGTCTGTCACATAGCCTTCATCACATTATGTGATGATTATAATATGCACTAGTGTCTGAAAAGTTTAGCTCTTCTTCCTGGGCAGGGTCCACCTAGTCTTTCCTTATAGTATCTCCTGTGGTTAACACCAGGCTGCAATGAATGCACAGTTTTTTTGTATTTTTTTAGGAAACATTAACTTACTCAGGCACTAATGCGGTAAGTTGATTTTAGCCTACTTGGGGGACAATTTTGAACAAAATAATTTTTCCCCTCTTGCTTTTTAAAAATCCTTTTAGCAAATTTGAAGTGTACAGTATATCCTTTTTGATTACAAGTGCTAAGTGAAATAAATCAGCTGCATAAAGACAAGGACTCCATTTACATGAGGTATCCAAAATAAACAAATGCATAAAATTAAGGATTGGAGTGGTGGTAACCAGCAACTGATGGGGAGGATGAGGAACTATTAATCAACTTGGATAAAGTTCAGGTTCTGTCTCTTGTTTCTTAAATTTGTTGCAGTGGAGACTGTTATATTTTTAATACTTTTTACAGCTAAGGCATGCCCATTTTAAATTACTATATACAAGGTTTATTCAGTTATTATTTTATGGCATCATTTTAAAATCCTACATTAATAAATTATTGCATGTAAAATGATCTTTTACAAAATAGATTTGGTTTATATAATTAAAATGAAAAATGTATACACCTGATAAAGGTGTGAACCTATACATCTAAATATATAGTGTGTTGTATACCAATGTGACATAAATAAAATAAATTAATAAAATGATGCTGCTGTCTGGTATAACGTGATTTACTTTGATTTTTTTCATGGCAGCTCTAAGATGAATATGACAATAAACAGTTATGAGAGTCATTTAGTCAATGTAAATTGTACTATATAACAACATTTTAAAATCTATTTTTAGTGGAAGGGATGTATTAATGCTGTGTAGTAAAAAGGAGATACCATTAATTAATATTTCAACCTGTTGGGAATTATTCTAAGATATGAATATGTAAAATTTAGTACTCTTTTTTGTTTGATTTTAATAAATAGCCAACGCAGTAATTTATATAAATTGGGTTAGCTACTTCCTCTAAACACTGTGATCAGGTTAATATGAAATCAACTCTTAGAACAAGATCTGTCTTAACAGAAACATTTATTAGAAGAGGCAAAAATGATTCCCAGCCTTTCCTGCAAGGCTGGTGAAGTTACAGCTGTCTGTCATTTTAGGGACTTGGACTCCACCTTCTTATAAGAAATACTCAATACAGGACAACATCCCAGAAATAGGACTCAATTACTTTTTCAGCAGTAGGCAACCAAAATCTTCTAAACCAAAGGTAATATACAGTGTAGTTAGCAAACCAAGGCTTTGGCACCATCCCTAAGGATAGAAGCTATGAACCATGCTCAAGTTTTAAAAAAGATTTATTTATTTATGCAAAAAGACTGGGGTGGGGTACAGGCCAGAGGTGAGGGGGGTGAGAGGAGTCATGGAGACACAGTAGGGAGCAGAACAGGTGGATCTTCCGAAACACACTGCTGAGGGGAGCAGTGGGCGGGACAGGAGAGGTCTGCCACACCATGTGGGTCCCTTCCCTGGCCAGGGACAGAACTCATTGCTGCAGTGGCTATGGATGCTTCATAGTGCTGCACCTTAACCCCTTGCACCTTAACCCTTTGCGACAACAGGGAGGCCCACCCTTGCTCCATTTTTATGGCCTATTTATTCAAGTGTGATGGGTGTCTTTATACTATTTTAGTAAATTCAGGTAAGTCAAAAGAAAGCCTTTAGTTTGATCAATTACTATCCATTTCTAACAAGTGCCATGCTAATTAATAAACTAGCCCCTAATTTAATCAAGAAAACATATTTCTGACATGAAATATGGTAATGAACAAAACATCTGGATATGATCAAAGATAACTAATGTGTTTGTAATCACTGCTTTGAAGGGGAGGGCGCCCTCTCTGAAAAAGTAATACCTGACTGTCCTTGGAGTGGGGATTCCTGGTTACAATGCAGAAACTGAATTATTTCTTAGGCAAATTACAATCATCATTTAACATATTTATTATGATTAGTAGAAGTTCAGTTCCTAAGAAGTAGAAAATAAGAGGGGATAAATGCAGAGAAAGCAAGTTCATTTATATTCAATATTGTCAATATAATTATATTTTCCTATATAAACCTAATGCACTAATTCACAATATCATTGACAATGATGTTATCAATGTTGTGTCAGAGACCAGATGCATGATATTCGATGGGATGTACTCAAGTGCTGAGGGAGGAAGTGGCTGCCATCTGGTCAGCTGAATAAGTCGCATTCTGGAGACTAATAGGCAATATATGTCTCTGCCACAGCCCTGACAATTTGGTTTATTCAAACTACAACTCTTAATATTTGCTCAATTTTTTTTATTAGTTATATTTGACATCATTTGTAGTCCCCAGGGGGTACCCACCACCATTTCACCCATGCACCATCACCTCAGTCCCTTGTGCACCCT
>JAGFMF010011663.1:9339349-9403254 GCA_019455555.1 Galemys pyrenaicus | reverse complement strand
GTGCGGCAGAGCGGCCAGTGCGGCAGAGCGGCCAGTGCGGCAGAGGGGCCAGTGCGGCAGAGCGGCCAGTGCGGCAGAGGGGCCAGTGCGGCAGAGCGGTCAGTGCGGCAGAGCGGCCAGTGCGGCAGAGCGGCCAGTGCGGCAGAGCGGCCAGTGCGGCAGAGCGGTCAGTGCGGCAGGGCGGCCAGTGCGGCAGAGCGGCCAGTGCGGCAGAGCGGCCAGTGCGGCAGAGGGGCCAGTGCGGCAGAGCGGCCAGTGCGGCAGAGCGGCCAGTGCGGCAGAGCGGCCACTGCTGTCAGGGCCATAGCGCCCAGAGGGGCAGAGGGCCTGTGGCTCTGGCTCGAGTCGGGAGAGCCTGCTGAGGAGAGGCACTGACCGAGCCTGGAGGGGCGTGAGGAGCGGGCCCAGAGGGGCAGCGGCGCTGGGATCTGGCGTGGAGGAGCAGCAGGGCGCCTTGTCGGCTGCGGTGGGCAGTGGCTGGAGGTGGCAGTGAGCGGCAGAGGCAGAGCAGGCCTTTGCGGGAGCCCGGACGACTGCCCGCTAGCCCCGAGCCCCCCGCACTTGGCCGTGGGCTGCTGCGCCCTGATGCTGGCGAGCTCCCTGGTCCCTGCGCTGCTCCCCTGGTCGGGTCAGCGCGGGCTCCGGGCATGGGGGCTGCCGGGCCCGGCACGCAGCAGGCCCCGGTGCCCGTGTGGGGCGGAGGGCTCGGGGAGCGGGGCAGTGAGGGCTGTCGGGGGGCCGGCAGGGCTGGGCCCGCGCCCAGGGCTCCACCTGGTGGAGCTGGCCGCCTCGGCTCTGGTGCAGCCCCGCGGCCTCTGACGTGCTCTCGCCCTGCCCGGCCGCATGCAGAACCGCAGGGAGGTCCGGGTGCCAGGCCTGCCGGGGCCCTGGCGTGGGCCTCGGCGGCTCGGGGCCGGGCTGCTGCCTGTGGCGAGTGGGCGCCTATGCAGGGAGCGGGCCGACGCTGCGCTGTCCGCAGGAGTGCGCGGGGGAGCCGCTCTTCATGCTGTACTGCGCCATCAAGCAGCAGATGGAGAAGGGCCCCATCGACGCCATCACGGGCGAGGCCCGCTACTCGCTGAGCGAGGACAAGCTCATCCGGCAGCAGATCGACTACAAGATGCTGGTGCGCGTGGCCGCCCCGCCCCCGCCCCGGGCTCCCCGCACCCCCAGGAGGGGCGGGGCTGATGCGCCGCCCTGCCTGCCCGCAGACTCTGAACTGCGTGAACCCCGAGAACGAGAACGCGCCCGAGGTGCCGGTGAAGGGGCTGAACTGTGACACGGTGACGCAGGTCAAGGAGAAGCTGCTGGACGCCGTGTACAAGGGCGTGCCCTTCTCGCAGCGGCCCAAGGCTGGGGACATGGACCTGGGTGAGGGGCCGGCGGCGGGCACGTGCCTGCGGTCTGGGCAGGGCTTCCTGCCCCAGGCCAGGCCTGGGCGCTGCTGCGGGGGCAGTAGGAGCCACGGGAGTGGGAGAGCTGGGGGTGGGTTGGTGGAGCGGGGCTCCTAGGATCTCCTCGCGGGTACCGGGAGGTGGGGTAGAGGGTGGAAGCCACTGTGCTGTGCAGACCAGAGGCAGGTGGGGAGCGGGTGCACCCACTCTCGGGGGTGGGCGGGCCGTCAGACTTCAAGGCAGAGGGGCCGCTTTCTCAGGAGCTAGACAGTTCAGGGACCCTGTCGCGTTAGGGAGAGCCGGAAGAGCAGGAGTAAGTCAAGGGCTAGGGCAGAGGGGTGTTGGGGAGGGCCACCGTGCTGCGGAGCTGGGCCCAGGGCCCCGAGGGCAGGAGAACCACGGGCGCCCCCTCCCCCCGTGGAGGCAGGGCCGGCTCCGCAGGCGCGGGCGTGGGTTTCAGCTGCGAGGGCTCGCGCTTTTGCTGGAGCCAGAACCCGGGCAGCCTGGCGGCTGGAGGAGCCGGACCAGGCTGAGGTCTTCCCTAAGTGCCCAGGCTCCCGGGCCCCTGTGGGTCTGGCTCACCCTCCTGCCGC
Organism: Galemys pyrenaicus; assembly: GCA_019455555.1. Taxonomy (NCBI): domain Eukaryota; kingdom Metazoa; phylum Chordata; class Mammalia; order Eulipotyphla; family Talpidae; genus Galemys; species Galemys pyrenaicus. The sequence goes on along the minus strand of JAGFMF010011663.1, from coordinate 9,401,267 downwards.
TGGAGGTGGCCGGCAGGAGCAGGGCGGTCCGGGGCAGCGCAGCGGCCCTGCTTGGCGGCCGCCTCAGCGCTCCCTCCCCGCAGAGTGGCGCCAGGGCCGCATGGCACGCATCATCCTGCAGGACGAGGACGTCACCACCAAGATCGACAACGACTGGAAGAGGCTGAACACGCTGGCTCACTACCAGGTGACTCCGGCCCTCGGTGCCAGGCCTGGCGCCCTGTCCGGCGCCCGGGAGGTGGTGCTCGTCGGGGGGAGAATAGGCTGCAGGTGCGCCCCTCACAGGTCCTGCGCTGGGTCCGCCGGTCGGCCCGCGCCCTGCAGGGCTCTGCTGGGGAGGCTCGGGCTGAGTCCCCAGGAGACTGACGTCCAGGCGCAGCCAGGGAAGGCCGGGGTCGCTCGGGCCCCACGGCCATGCGTGTCCTGCCCCACCCGCAGGTGACGGATGGGTCTTCGGTGGCGCTGGTGCCTAAGCAGACGTCTGCCTACAACATCTCCAACTCCTCCACCTTCACCAAGTCCCTCAGCAGATACGGTGAGGGCCAGGCCGGGCGGGCGGGGCCCCAGCCTGGGGGCGGCTCCCCTCGAAGGCTGAGAGGGTGGGCACGGCCTGCCACGCGAACACTCGGCCGCCCCGGGAATTGGGGGGCTGCACCTCCCCGCAGCACGTGCTGGCTCAGTGGTCGTTCGCGCCTGTCCCTGGACTGGCTGCCTGGAGGCCCGAGGAGTCCAGGTTGGGGCGCCGGGCGGCAGCCGGCGGGGGCGGGGCCGGGATGGCCGCTGATGGCACGTGCCCGCAGAGAGCATGCTGCGCACGGCCAGCAGCCCCGACAGCCTGCGCTCGCGCACGCCCATGATCACGCCTGACCTGGAGAGTGGCACCAAGCTGTGGCACCTGGTGAAGAACCACGACCACCTGGACCAGCGGGAGGGCGACCGTGGCAGCAAGATGGTCTCGGAGATCTACCTGACGCGGCTGCTGGCCACCAAGGTGAGGGGGCAGTGGGCGTGGGGTGCCGGCCCCCGCCGTGGAGGCAAGCCCGGGGCAAGCGCCCGTGCCGCCCCGCGTTCTGCCGTTGCCTGTGCCGCCCGGTGCCGCAGCTGCCTGGACGGCCCCACGGGTGCAGCGGGCGCCAGGGCCGCCCCTGGAGCTCCGTGCCCTTCCGCCCACAGGGCACGCTGCAGAAGTTCGTGGATGACCTGTTTGAGACCATCTTCAGCACGGCGCACCGCGGCTCGGCCCTGCCGCTGGCCATCAAGTACATGTTCGACTTCCTGGACGAGCAGGCCGACCAGCACCAGATCCACGACGCCGACGTGCGCCACACCTGGAAGAGCAACTGGTACTGCCCGGCTGGCGGGCGGCACGGGCGCACGGCCCCGTTCCGGGCGGGCACGTGGGTGTAGCCGCTGCGGGAGCCCGTCCCACCCAGCCCGGGCGGCTCACCCTCTCCCCGCTGGGCTGGCCCGCCTGGACCCGGGTTAACCCCTCCTCCGAACCACACGGCCCCCGGCACGTGCAGCGGGCGTGTGCTGCCTGTATGTGGACGCCTGGGCCATGCCGTGCAGGGGGAGCACCAGCCTGTGCACGGGGAGTGGGCTCAGCGGCCGGGCTGCGCCAGCCTTGCAGCAAGGAGGGTGCCCGTAGCGTCGGTGACAGCCACCCTGGGGTGCGCTTGTCCACCCTGGGGGTCGGCAGCCCACCTCCTGGGGCCCAGGGCCCGGGGCCACGGCCCTGCCCGGCTGCCCTTCCTGAACTGGACCTCAGGCCTCGGCAACATCTGACCCGTCCAGAGATGCTCTATGCCGCGCCTTGTCTGCCCCACCCCGGGGTCCCGCGCTAGCCGCGGCCTCTGCATGCCCCTGCTCCTCACACCGGGCGGCCCAGGCCCTCCAGCTCCCCATGCCCGAGGGCGCTGCACGGGGCTTTGGCACCGCCCGGGCCGCCCCATCCAGGGCGCTCTGCGCTGCTGGGGGCCGAGGATCCGCTCTCGCCAGAGGGGCGCTGCCGCCGTGCACGGCTCCTGACACCGACGTGAGACTGGTGCCGCCGGGCCCTGGGGCTGCGCTGCGCGCTCAGGGACGCGTGCCTGGGCTGTGGCGCGGCCCCGTGCCCGTCCGGAGCGGCTGGCGGCCGTGGCGGGTGTGCGTGAACGGGTGGGGCCGACCAGGCCTGCGGCCCTGTGCTCCGGGCCCAGAGGACGCCGCCGTGTGGGGGCCGCCTCGGGTGAGGGCGTGGGCCCGGCCACGTCTCGCGTGTGGCCACGTGGCCTTCCCACAGAGACAAGGGGTGGGCAGCACAGCCCCGCGGGCAGCCGCAGACCCTCGCTCGGACCCCCCCGGTGGCGGGCTGCTGGCGGCCGCCCCCTTCCTGCGCTGTGCGGAAGGGGCGCCCCGGAGGCCGCCTGACGCCCGGCCGCCCCGCAGCCTGCCCCTGCGCTTCTGGGTGAACGTGATCAAGAACCCGCAGTTCGTGTTCGACATCCACAAGAGCAGCATCACGGACGCCTGCCTGTCGGTGGTGGCCCAGACCTTCATGGACTCCTGCTCCACGTCCGAGCACAAGCTGGGCAAGGACTCGCCCTCCAACAAGCTGCTCTACGCCAAGGACATCCCCAACTACAAGAGCTGGGTGGAGAGGTGGGCGGGGGCCGGGCAGGGGCGGGCGGGCCGGGCGGCGCGGGCCCGAGCTCACGCGCCTGCCGCGGCCGCAGGTACTACGCCGACATCGCCAAGATGCCCGCCATCAGCGACCAGGACATGAGCGCGTACCTGGCCGAGCAGTCCCGGCTGCACCTCAGCCAGTTCAACAGCATGAGCGCCCTGCACGAGATCTACTCCTACATCACCAAGTACAAGGACGAGGTGAGCGCGGCGGCTCCTGCGCCTGGGCCACCTCCTTCCTGCCGGCGCCTGGGCCAGCCGCTGCCCACTGGGTGGAGGCAGCCCCGTGGCCGCCAGGCCTAGCAGGGTGGGCCGGGCTGCAGCCGTCAAGCATGTGGGAGCAGCGGCTTGGTGGGGCCTGGGCTAGGGCAGCTTGCCCACCTGAGTGGACATCGCCAGGCAGGGCCCCAGGCCTCCTCGGCTCTCTGCGTCTCTTCTACTGACCTGCGGGAAGCCGGGGAGGCGGCCTGGTGCCCGTGTGCGCCGAGCTGGGGCTCCCCGAGACAAGGAGGCATGTGGGCTGCTGACGGGCAGCGTGCACAGGGCCCTCGGGCCGAGGGCAGGTGGGCACGGCCAGTGCCGAGGAGCGCCCAGGAGCATGGGCTGCAGGACCCAGCAGCTGGGCCCGGTGGCGGGGGCGGGGGAGCCGAGCGTCCCGACTCGGGTGTGCAGGCCTCGGGCACCGCTGGCACAGGGGCAGCCGAGGCTCAGAAGTGGAGCCGCAACCGGACAGCGGGTGCGGGGAGGGGCACCAGTGGTGGCTGGGCCCAGGGTGTGCCGGGCCAGGGCTGGTCCATCCCCGGATGCGGGGTCCGACTCCAGACCTGTGAGCAGGTGACGGGCAGGTGGGGAGGGCTGGGCGTGGCCAGGCCGAGCGCCGGCCTCCAGCCGCTGCAGCGGGCCGCCTCTGCCGGCCACTGACGCCGCCCTGCCCCGCAGATCCTCACCGCCCTGGAGAAGGACGAGCCGGCGCGGCGGCAGCGGCTCCGGAGCAAGCTGGAGCAGGTGGTGGACACGATGGCCCTGAGCAGCTGAGCCATGGGCACGACTGTCCAGCGGGAGACTATCAAGAGGACCGAGGCGGTGGCCTCTGGCCACAGCCGCTGCTGGCGGTTCTTGGAGGCAGCTGCCCCGCGCCCCCCTCCCGCCAGGGGCCCCGTTCTCATCGGCGGGGAGGGCTGCCTGCGGCACCTCCCCCCCAGAGCGCTCACCACTTGGGAGCCCAGGTGCGGCGGGGCTCACGGAGCACGGGGTGACCGCTGAGCAAGCGACTTGAGGGTGAGGCCGGGGTCCTCTGGGAGGGACACGGCCTGGCCCGCCTCCGTGGGCTGCCGGGGCCAGAGGGGTCCGCAGAGCCCGGTCTCCCGGGCAGAGGCCGAGGCCGGGGTCTGGCCGGCCGCCGCGGGGAGCTGCAGCCGCCCTGGACACCCTCGCTGCCGCGCGGCACCCACTCGCGGCCGCCCGCCACCGCCCTCCGATTCACCGCGTGCTCTCGCGGCCGAGGCCAGAGAGAAGCCCAGCTCCCTCCTGTGGAGGGGCTGCAGGACGGCTCCGCTCCAACCCCCAGCGGCTTCCAGAAGGACTCGCGACTCCCCTCTGTCCTCAGGGCTGTGCCTCTGGGAGCCGCGGGCCGGGGCTCCGCGTCGTGAGCCACGTTCCTGTTATTTATTCCCTGCCCCTCCCAGGCCAGCGGGGCTCCGGGAGCCGCCTGACCACCTCCTCCCCTCCGGCTGCCGCCTCCGGCCCCTGCCCTCTGCGCGGCTCCGGCCCGGCCCGGCGGCGTCTCGGCGGCGGCCCGCAGGACGGCGGGACGTCTGGGCTGCCTCGGGCGCCCTGAGCACTCCAGCCGGGGCAGCCAGGGCGCGGCAGGCCGGCCCCACCACTGCCGGCCCAGCCGGGGCAGGCGCTGGCCAGAGGCCGGCGGTCGCCAGCCCACCTTGCCCTCAGTGAGAGAGAACACGTTTTTAATTAAAAGAACTGTACATATGTGTGTGTGTGTGTATATATATCTGTGTATATATATACATACATATGTGGCTTTAGCCCCAGTCTCCAGCCCCAGTGGGGTCCTGTATAGTAAACTGGAGGAGAAATTTTAAAAGTTTAGGATAAGAAAATCCAGACAGTGGGAAAGCAACACAATGGCCGTGAGACAGTGGCCAGCTTCCCGAGCGGGCACCCCGAGGCCGGCGTCGCCCCTCGACCCGCCGCTCGTCTTTGCTTTCACTGGACAGAAAGGAGAACTTCTCCCGGCCCGAGAGCCCCTGGGGCACGGGGCCCGCGGATTCCTGCATGACTGTGCTAGCGTTTAGTCTGACTTGATCTTTTTAAAACTGCAAGTGTTGAATACTAGAGGTTGTTAGCCCTTTTTTATGTTTTTTAATTAATCGGTCACTTGTGAAAGCAAACTGTCAGCCCGCCCCCTTTTCCAGTTCACTTTTTCGATGGTACTGAAGATCCCCGCGGATTTAGGGGACAGCTAACTGTGGCCGCCCGGGCCGCGGGCGCCTCGAGACGCCCGAGTGGCTGCACACCCGGGGCGCCGGAGACGGGGCGGTGGCATCTGGGGGCTCCCGGGGGAGTGGGGTTCCTCCGTCCCCCACGTGGCCGCGGACATCCACGGGGCAGCCAGCACTGCCCTGGGAGGGCCTGCGCCCTGGGCCGGCCTGGGGGCCCGAGCTGGGGCCGCCCGGGGTCCGGACCCTGGTGTATCCCTGCCTCCCGTTCACGCTCTGGGGGACACCTCCCCCGGAAGTCTTCCCCGATGCGGCTTCTGATCGAAGCCCCTCCTTCCAGCTCTGCTGTGGTCGGGAGGACCATGAGCCCCTTCGCCAGCTGCAGACCCCTCCAACCCCTGCCCTAGGCCGCCTCCCTGCCCGGCCCTGCCCCCACCCCGCTGGGCCCTCCTGCACCCTGGTGGCCTCCGGCAGAGGTCTCAGGAGAGGTGCCCCCGGCCCCTGGAGCCACCCCGGCCGCACTTTAGCAGGGTCTGTTTACAAAGGAGCTGACCTCGCTGCCCAGGTGCCGTGGCCCACCCACCTCACCGTGCTCCCGGTGGAGGAGTGAGGCTGCGGCTTCTCCTTGTCACTGCTTCCCACAGCCCCTGCTCGGCTGCCTCCTGGGCGCTGACCCAGGCCCCGTGTCACCGGACCCGGGCACTGGCCTGGGGTGTGGGCCGGCGGGGTCCTGCCTGAGGCCGGCGCGGTACTCCAAGGGCTCCTCCGCGTCCGGCCTGGCGCTGTGCGGGCCTCACCCACCGCCCAGACACTGCTGCTATTGCCACGCCTGTCTCAGCCTCTCCCGCCGCCGGCCTGCGGGGCCTGGCCCCGATACCTCGGGCTCGCCCTGCGCCCCAACCGGGAGGCTGAGGGCGCAGGGGCACCCACCGAGGCAGCGGCCCCGACCTTCCTGCGCCCGACCTTGCTGGTGGCTGCACCCGGCTTTCCTCCCGGCTCGGGATTCGATGGCTCGCGTCGTTGGTGCTACATGCGCTAGAATAGATATATTTAGAGAGAAAGATATTTTTCAGACAAAGCCCACAATTAGCTGTCCTTTAATGCCACAGAGCAATCCCCCCAAAAGAGAAGCGCCCCCGTAGCCACTGCGTCTCACCGAAGCAGTGACCGGCGCGCTCGGCCCCATAGACTGTAAATATACGGCTGTTTCCTATTTTATTGGTCTTCAGATTTAGTACTTGTAAATACACACACACATTAAGGAGAGATTAAACATTTTTGCTACAACTCACGGCTCCAGCTTGTCCTTGCTGGGAGGGCCTGGGGTCAGGGCCGTGTGGCCCGAGCAGGCAGCCATGCTCAGGGCAGTGTGGCGCGGCCGGACCGCTCAGCGCTGGCCGGGCGTGGGCTCCGGTGCTCGCCCGTGCTTGAGCTCAGCCATGCTGCGGCAGCCCTGCGGTTCCCGCCGGGGCAGGAGCGCGGGGCCCACAGCCTGGGGCGGGAGCGCCGCCGTCAAGGGGCAGGTCCCCGAGACCGAGGGGCCAGGGCCGAGGCCCAGCCTGGGCCTGCTGGGGGCCGAGGTGGCGCTCACGCCGCAGGATGGCGAACCGCCCCAGGTCTGCTCCTGGGCCTTGTTGGAGTGCAGAATCTGACTCGGCCCCGGCCCGCGGCCCCCCGCTCTGAGCAGAGGGCCTGGGGCAGCCTTCCCCAGACTTCCCTCAGTCAGGAGCACTCTGTGGGGAGCCTCGCAGCCGGGGAGCCTGTTCGGGGAGGCGCCTGCCTGGCGCAGACCCTCTGTCCATCCAGGATGAGCTCGACAACCTTACCGGTGCAACCGCTGCCTACCTGGTAACTCCGGCCCGCCCCGGGGTCGGATGTGGTCACTTGGATGGAGGCGGGCCTGTCTGGCAGAGACAGGTGTGCTGTGTGTCCAGCGGCCGTGGCCGTGTGTCGGTGAGGCAGTGACCGCCAGGCTGTCCTGCAGGTTCCAGTCAGCGGCCACAGGCCGTGCGGATGGGCCTGTGGGGCGGAGTCATCGTCCCCAGAGGCTGAGGCCACTCCGGTGTTCCCAGGCCGCGTGGCAGCAGATGCCCGCGGGGCTGGGAGCGCGTCAGGAGCGGGCCGGAGACTGCCCGCACCGCCCGGGCCACCGCCCAGCCCTCTCCGTCCCGGGGGCTGTGACAGAGGCCCCCGAATCATAGCCGGTGCCTCCGGCGCCAGAACGGGCGGTCTCCACAGCCGGGCGCAGGCAGCCAGCTCAGTGTCAGGCTCAATTACTAGGAAGAAATCAGCGTAATCACCATGAAATTGCATCGGAAACAAATTTAGCAAACGCGGACCTGTTCGGGGTGTGACGTGGCCTGTCTCCCGGCTCCGTCCCCTCTAGCTTTCCGGCACAATCAGCCCTGCCTCAATTACCCTCGTTAGGCCACAAGGGCCTCAGCCCCGCCAGCCTGAGAATGGGGCGCGTCTCTGAGCCGCAATCAGCGCTCGCTGCGCGCTGATCACGCGTAATTATACAGCGAGCGGCGCCGCGCCCTGATTGCCGCTCGGCGCACGCGGGTAGTAACGCCGTCAGCTATTAATACCCGAACGCCGGCGCTTGCGGCAGGGCTGGCCTGCGGCGGGGGCGTGGGTGGCAGGGGCGAGGCCGCCGTCAGCCACACTCGAGCAGCCCCTTCTGCAGGCTGAGAACTGGGTGGGCCCCTCCACCGGGGAGGTCAGGGCAGCGGCTCTGTAAGTGGATGACGCCAGGCCAGCCCCGAGTGCCCGGCGCTGTGAAGACCACAGCCGCAGGCGGCTCGAGACGGCTCTGCGAGGGTCAGTGCTGTGGAGACCAGACGGACAGGGGCCACAGTGACCGGGAGAGGAGGCAGGAGTAAGCCAGGCGGGCTTGGCGAGCTGGGAGGCCTAGGGGCCGAGGGCAGGAGGGGCAGCGGGGCCCACCCGGGGATGTAGCTCATGGTGAGACGTCTCTGGCCCGGGAGGGTGGGGCCTGGTTCTGATGGGAAGCGGGGAAGGCAGACCCAGTTTGCGTTGGGGGCTGTGGTGCCGGAGGGCCAGAGGCTACCCCGGAGCCCCGGCCGCCTGTCAGAACCAGCTGCCTTCTGGGCAGTGGGCCCATCTGGAAACCCGCTGCACGGGGTCACGGGCTGGTTCTGACCCTGGGGTGTCCGCGGGAGTGTTCTGGGCTGCGTGGGCCGGGCGTTCGGTGCTGCAGGAGCTAGGGCCCGGGGCACAGCCCAGCCTACCCACAGCAGCGGCACAGAGCGAAGTGCCCACACGGGCGCCTGGGGCGCTGACGCTTCGGCCCAGCTGGGCCATGTGGCAAGAGCATCGCCCTGTCAGTACCAGCGTGGTGACCACAGTGGGAAGGGCGCCTCTGTCAGGGCCGGGGACACAGGCCAGATAGAGCCCTCACCTCTGGCCACAGAGCTGGCCGTGCCAAGCCAGGTTCCCAACGCAGACTCTGCCCACTCTCTTCGGGTCCATTTGGGAAATCACCTTTCCCACCATCACGCAGTGCCCAACTGAAAACCGCCCCAAGAAATAGCCAAGCACACTTTCCTTGCTGGGTGACCTGCTCTAAGTGACCTAAACGTCACCTAGACTGACTTGAGCAGCCAAAGGGAACTGGTTGGCTCGTGTGACAGAAACATGCACGCATGTGTCTGACTTCAGGCATGGCTGGATCCAGGGGTTCCGTGAGGTCATGAGGACTCAGTCTCCTCCTTTGCCCTCTACACGAGCTTCATTCTCAGGCAGGCTCTCTCCACACAGAGGCCCAGCGGCCACCAGCAGCTCTGGGTTTACCAGCTTGCAGTGGTGGTGGAGAGAGTACCTTTGCCCAGCAAATGGCTGTGGAGGAACCTCCCCACCCCGGCCAACTTTGGGGTGTATGTCTCTATTTGAACCAGTTATTCTGATCTGAAGAATGAGGTGGCTGGATTCAGGGCGCATGCGCAGCAGGAGGTCTCCATCCATTTACACTTGGCATTTACACCTCAGGGTTTTGAGAATTGTGTCTGAGTTCCACCTGTGTCTGCACGAGGCCCTGGTGGATGGGCGGGCTGTCAGAGTGCCTGGGGCATCCCTGTGATTACCGTCTCTTCTCGAGGTCCACAATTAACTGCTGACAGCCCATTTGAAATGTACTTGAATTGCCTGAGTCTTCTCTAACACCTACTTTTGCTGCCTGTGTGACCTCAGTTGAGAAGATCGGGCTGTGAGGGGCAATCAACCCTAAGGACAGACTGGATGACCATATGTTCTGATCTCACTTCTTGTGAGAAGTGTTTCTCACAAGAGGCCTGGAGGAGGGACCTCAAAGCTGGGAATGGGTGTGGGGTGACCAAAACATCTGGGGCCACTTCAGTCTGAGTGTTATTGTCTCTCCTCTTCTACTCATTGACCCACCACTTACCAGCCACCTCCCTACCCAACCAGTGACCCACCGCTGCCCCCCACCCATCTTACGCACCCACCAATCTCCCCATCCACATTGCCCATTGCTTCCTTCTACTTCCACAATTCTCCCTTCTCCTTGCTCTCCAGATTCGCGGTCACACACCCACAGATCCTTCCAGGGGGGCTGAGGCAGAGTTGTCAGCAGGAGGTGAGAAACACACCGCTGGTGGGAAAGTCAGATGGTGCAGCTGCTTATGGAAAATAGCCTGGCTGATCCTCACACATAGAAGTACGGAGAAGTGTCACCTCTGGGAGTAGAGACTGGAAGCAGCATCTCAAGGAGGGTCTTACATGCCCACATTCACAGCAGTCAAAAAGTGGAAGCAAGTCAGGTGTCTAGTGATGGGCGAATAGATGAACAAGTGTGTTCTGTGCCTACAGTGGAGTACTATTCAGCCCTGAAAAGGAAGGCAAGGTATTCTGGCACTTGTTATGATATGGATGTTATGATATGGATGAAACTAAGCGAAATAAGCCAATCAGAAGAAGACAAATACTGGTCAATTCAGAGACCAGAAATAAAATAGGAGCAGGCAGGGTTTGGGGGGGAATGAAGGGTTGGTGTTTGATAGGGACACTTCTTCAGTTTGGAAAGACGACAAGTGTTCCGGAGGTGGATGACGGTGGTGTTCGCACAGTGGTGTGAACGTGCTTAATTGCAGACTTACAGAACTAATTATAAAAGTCGGTGAAGAGCCTGCTCTCGGCTGTGCTGACAGGAGGGCCACAGAACGTTCTGGAGCCGGTCGGCTCTGCCTTTTCCTTTGGGCTTGGTGGTCTTCTCCACCTTGGCGGCAACAAACATGACCACGCCCCTCTGGCTGCAGCCCTGGCCTCCAGCCTCGTCTGACTGCTCCCAGGCACCTCCCCTGGGCTGCTCAATGTCCCCAGCAGAGCCTGACACCTGCTATGTGCCCGGTGATGCCCCCAGAGCGTGGACCACACACGTCCTGCCGTACCCCAGTCCAGTCTCCAGCCTCCTCTCCTTCTCCCCAAGCCCAGCTTTCAAAAAGCAGGTCTTTCTTCATTCACGAGACCTTTCTAGCTTGTTTAGTGGATAACGATGCTTTCTCTCCCTAACTGCTGTGTCATTACCACGGCCACAAAATTAACACCTGCACATCAAAGCCTTGGTGCCCCTTGGCACCGCGGGGCTGGCGCACCTGGCTCTCCACTGCTGTCCTGTGGTCTATGGGCCCCACTTAACTTTCCAAGCCATCCCTGGTCTGCAAAGGAAAAGGTCCTTTGACCTGGAAACTTGGATGCAAATAGGGCTTGGGGCGCAGCGAACAGCCCTGTGCCCCTGGCGGCCACGAGCTGCTGCTTGATCTAGACGCTGGACTGGCTTCAGGGGTTCAGGGTCCATCTTCCAGGCCAGCAAGGCCTGTACTTCTGAGCGCCCCCAGGGCTCACGGAGGTGTGGGGTCAGCGGGGAGGCTGTGCTGGCCCTGCCGCTGCAGTCGTGGCTCCCAGGGCCACTGCCCCGGAGGGCCGCCTCGCCGCGGCCTCTCCGGTCCAGGTGCTGTGCATATGTCTTCCACTCAAATCTTCCTCTAACATGCACTCATCCTTTTGTGATTTGAAATTATTTGAAAGAGAAACTTCCTGGCACTCTCCGAAGTAGATAACCGGTTGCCATAAATAGAAGGTGACTGTCAAAATAATACAATGAAAGTAAAAATAATATGAAATCCTACCAACGAGCGGTCGCCCACACAAAGGCCTCCTGTCTGATAAAGTTACGGGAGCCAGGGGTCAGCTGGCACACTCCACCTCCTTCTAGAACCTTCCCCGCCCCGCCCTGCCCTGCCCTGTTCTCTGCTCTGAGCTGCAAATTCTCAGTCCAGGATCCCCTTGCCAGTCACCCTGTGGGAGTGGGAGTGGAATGAAAGGAAGGCCAGGCTCACCCCCAGGGTGGGCAACCCCCGCTCAGTGCTGGTGGCCCAGCCTAGCTCTGGCCACCTCCCCGAGGCCCCACCGCCGGGCGGCCTGCATTCCTGCCCCTCTGCCCGCAGCTCCTGGTCCCAGCTGCAGGCTGCTGGAGGGTTCTGAAGGTCAGGCCGCTGTGCCTGAGGGCCCTTTACCCCATGCCCACCACCCACAGGGCGCCCCCCTATTCTCCAGGCCTGGCTCCAGGGGGCCTGCAGGGCTGGCGCTGGAGGCACCAGCCCCGCCCTTGCTGAGGCCCCAAGAATGGGTCCAACCCAAGCCAAAGACTGCGGGTGGTGCCCCCTGGAGGGGGTGCTGGGGAAGATGAACAGCCCCAGGGAGATGCCCCCAAAGTATGGGGGAGTGGGTGGAGACTGGCGCGAAGCATGGGGACTGCAGAAGCAGCCCCTGGTTCTGCCGCTGGGCCTCAGCGTTTTCAGCTCTCCCCCGTGGGTCAGCCCCCACGGGCCAATCTTCCACAAGGCTGCTGGGCCTCTGACGGGCTGTAGGGTCAGAGCAAAGTGATGAGGCTTTTCCGCCCTCGCGCCACTGGTGTGACGATGGACACCGGCGGCCTGCGCGCGGGCCTACGTGGGCATGCGCAGGGGGGGGCCTGGGTTTGGACACGCGCGTAGCAGGGCGGTGTCCCGAGGCCCGGGCGGAACAGAGCAGCAGTGCAGGGAGCGACGGAGCAGGGAGGAGAACAGGAGAACGAGAGGAGACGCAGCGGCGGCAGCGGCAGAGACGGAGGCTGGAGAGCCCAGGAGAGAAGTGCGCCGGGCCGCCTCTGATAATAAAAGCATAAAAAGGCCCGAGGGCTCCGGGCCTCCTCCTTGACCTGACTGCCCGGGCGAACGTGCTCTGCGCCCTATGGCACCCCGGCACGAGAGGCCCCGGGGCCAGACTCAGAGGGGAACGGCCGGGACTGCAGGCGGCCGGTGGCCGGCGCCGCGCCAGCTTCGCTCTGACCCGGCCGGCCTGGCGGAGCCACGGCCGAGGCCCTGGGCAGTGGTGGGCGCCGCGCGCTGTCTGGAGCGCGGCCTGTTGGGTGCTGCGCTGGGCGGCTCCTGCGCGGCTCGGGCTGTCCCTGTGAGCAGGACCCCGGCCTGCATCTGGCTGCCGTGAACCCCGGAGCTTCTGCGGCGGGACGGCGCCATCTTGGGAGCGCTGTGGAGGCTGGAGACCACCGGACACTGCCCCGGCGAGGTAAAGGCCAGCTTTGGCCTCAGTCGCTCTTTGTTTCCCTTGGTTTGCTGGGTGGACCCCATTACTGTTATTCTCTGAACCTGAGTAGTCTTACAAGTGTGCGCGCGGGTGAAGAACGTAGACAGTGACCCGTAAACCATCTGGGCAGTGCCCTTGGCCAGTTTTAGTGCCTCCCGCTGCCCGGTGTCACCTCCACGGGCTTCCATGCCACCTTGCCAGGTGTCTTGTCAGGGACACTGATACACCCACCTCGTGCCTCAGCACCCCTGCACCCCGTGCCTCTGCACCCCTGTACCCTGGCATCTGCACCTCTGCCGGAGCAGGCTGCAGCTCCGCCTCGCCTGGAGAGCAGGTGTGTGGAGTCCTGCGGTCTTTGCATTCTTTGCATTCTGTCCTGAAAGCACAGAGCAGAGGCTGAGAAACAGGTTTTAGCCCCACAAAGGGAGCCAGGAAGGCTGCTTCTATCCGGTTGGAAGGAGTAACTTACGAACAGTTCTCAAGAACAGTTCTCAAGACACCCCTCTGTTCGTGATCCGTCCGCAGGGGAGGGGCCTGAATCCTTCCTGGCTGGGATCCTGGACCGGTCAGTCTTTGCTCAGCCTGGAGGGTGGGCACACCCAGGACGAAAGAATGCAGGTCCTCTGGCTGCAGGACACGCCTTCGCCTAAGGCCCCTGCCTGAGAGAGAGCGGGCACAGAGAGATTTCCAACCCCCGTAAGCTGCCGCACGTGCCTGAAACAGTCTCCACGCAGAGGGTTCCCTCAGTCCAGCTCGTGGCCAGGGCAGGTGGGCTGGCAGCGCCTGCCATGCCTGAGGTGCAGGAGACAGGAGCAGGCGGGTGAGGGTCCAAGGGCGGTCTGGCCCTCTCTCCTGATGGAGACAGCTCCTGTCCTGTGGGGTGGCCCAGGGGCACGAGGTCCCAGGGCAGCAGGAAGGAGGCCGAGTCGGGAATGAGAGGGGGCTCCGGGAGGCAGGTCCTGCAGCCCCACGGCCAGTGCTCTGGGCCCCTGTCCCCGAGCCAAGGCTGAGGCGCAGAGGTGAGCGGACGAGGGCTGCCTCCTGCCCTTGGAGCTGTGCTGGGACCCCCAGCCCCTTGAGTGGGGCCAGCAGAGGACCCCACTTCCCCGTTTCCAGGGCCAGGAAGCCCCGCAAGCTCTGCCTGCAACCCAACGCCATCTTGGGACGAAGGCGCAGAAGGAGAAAACGTGCTGCTAGGAGCTGACTGTGGCCTGGACTTAGCATCTCCCCCAGAAAGACCGCTGAGACAAAGGAGACTGCTTAAACAGCATTAGGACGAGATATTTTTAAAGTGCAAGATTTTGTTCCTGCTTCCCAGTGGGGCAGGAGCTTGGGAAAGAGATAAGTTACAGACGATTAAGAAGCCACATTAGCAAAAATTACAAGCAGAGCCTCGTGTTGCTTGGACCCAGAGAGCCCACGGGCTCCAGGGCCTGCCCTTAGTGGGGCGGCTCCCCCCAGCGCAGATGGGTCTGGGGCTGGCCACACCCCGATTGACCCATGACCTCGGCAAGTCATCTGATCTGGGAAGATTTTTTTTCCTTGACACTGTGGAACAGAGAAAATGCTCCTTGGCTGGGGGTTGTGGACCCTGGGGCTGTGGTGAGCTGCTTCATGGGTGCCTAAGACTGACTGAAGCCAAGGCAGGGGCCGAGGTGCTGCAGATAAGAGACAGAGGAGAGATAGAAAGAGAAGAGACAGGGAGGAGGAGGAAGAGGGAGCATCTTTGGCCACTTAATGGCACATGTCTTCTGTGGCGAAACCTCCATTTAGATCTTTAGTCCATTTGTAAACTGAGTCATGCGTCTTTTCATTATTAAATTATGAACAGTTTTCTATACATTCTAGATACCACTTAGCTTCCACCTCACCCCTCGACACCCCTCATCTCCTCTCTGTGTCCATAGGTTTGCTGTTCTGGACATTTTATATAGATGGGATCACATGGTAATTGTCCCTCTGTGTCTGGCTGCTTTCACTCACCCTAGAAAACCAGGCTAATCCCATGTAGCAACTGGTGTTGGTACTTCACCCTTTTTAGGGCTAAATACTTATTCCACCATTGGGTAGACCATGTTTTGCTGTCTGTTCATCAGCTGGTGATCATTTGAGTCATTTTCACTCTGGGGCTATGAGATGGAATGCCATCTTGAACACAGGTGTGCACGTTTTTGAGCGGGTATGTGTTTTTGTTTCTCTTGTGTAGATACCTGGGAGAAGCATTGCTGAGTCATGGGACAGCTGGGTATGGCCCCGTGGGAGCACCGCCAGACTGTTTCTGCGGCAGGTAGGCCATTTACACCCCCCAGCAAACGCTTGGGCTCCAAGCTCTCCGCGTCCTCGACACACTCGCTGCTGTTGGTTCTTTACATGGTCACCCTCCTAGTGTGTGCAAAGTGGTGCCCTTCGTGGGGTTGGTTGGCGTTTTCCTGAGAGAAGATGTTGGACGTCTTTTCAAGTGCTTCTTTGGCCTCTTAACAGCGTGTGTCTTCTGTGGAGAAACCTATTTGGATCCTCAGCCCATTTGTGAACTGGGTGATGTCCTTTTATTACATTCTAGATACCAGTCTGTTATTAGATATGTGATTTGCAAAATTTTTCTCGATCCTGTGGTTATATCCGTACGTTCTTGATGTCGTGTTTGAAATGCTCTGCTTTTCTCGAGAGATTGAGAAATCTGATGGTAGCTTCACGGGTGGAATGGAATCCAGAAAAGAGAGAGTGGAGCCAGCAGGTGGGGCGACATCCAGGAAATACAGAGGAGAGTAAACAGGTGCCTTTGAAGCCTGGTACTTGGTGGTAACTCTCTGTCCTTGGGGAAAAAAAAAAATTTAACCCTGTAAAATACACCTAAGAAAAAATCGGCCACCTTGACCATTTCTAAGTGTACATTTCTAGGTACACCTGTGCCGTGCTCCATTATCTCCAGCACCTCGCCTTCTTCTTAAACGGAAACATGATCCCCATGAAACTCCTTGTTCCCCTCCGCAGCTCCTGATCACCTCTAATCTATGTTCTGTCTCTGAATTTGACTTCTCTTGGGACCTCATATGTGTAGAATCACACAGTATTTGTGTGATTTGTGCCTAACTAACTCCACTTAGCATTCATTCCTCAGTGTTGTAGCAGCTGTCAGATTTCCTTCCTTTTGAAGGCTGAATAGTATTCCATTTACAAAACAAAACGTTTTGTTTATCCATTCACCCATCTGCAGACACCTGGATGGCGTCCCGCCTTTGGCTCCTGTGAATACGCTGTGATGAACGTGGGTGTGCAGACCTCTTCGAGACTCTGTTTTCAATTCCAAAAGTGGAATTACTGGATTGTGTGGTAATGCCATCTTTAATTTTCTGGGGCGCCACCCTGCTATTTGGTGCAGGCGCTGCACACAGTCCAGATAGCATTACAACTCCCCGTCGTTGCCAGCACTTGTGATTTTCTCTGTGTGTTTCTTCCTCTGATAGCAGCTTTCCTGGTGACGGCATCTCGTGGCGGCTCTGGCACTGCCCTCGTGAGACCGACGTTTAGCGTCCGTGCCTGTGTCCGCTGACCTGTCTGTTCTCTCTGCTCGAGTCCTTTGTTGCTGTGCCTGCTGAGTTTTCGGGGTTCTGTACATGATCGGGGTGTCAGTCCCTGTCAGATGGGTGTTTGCGCAGCTCCTCTCCCACCCCGAGTTGCTTGTTACTCGCCGATGGTGTCCCTGAATGCACAAAAGTTTTTCCTTCTGTGAGGCCCAATTTATTTGTTTTGTTTGTTTGTCTGTGCACACGTTGCTTGTGCAAAATATGAAAAAAAATCCTTTTTTCCTCTGAAATTTTATTTATTGCATCTCACCCTCTTCCTCAATCATTTTACCAAGTACATGATTTGGTCATGTTATTTTCCCCCAGAACTTTGCATATACAAATCCACTGTGTATGGCCTGAATTTTTAAAAAAAATTTTTTTTATTTATGCACACAAGAGCTGGGGTACAGGCCAGAGGCTCAGAGGGTGAAAGGATCCACCAGAGACAAAGTGTGGAGCAGAACAGGCAGATCTGCTGAAACACACTGCTGAGGGGAGCAGCGGGTGAGACAGGAGAGGTCTGCTGCACCATGTGGGTCAGCTCCCTGGTTGGGGATCGAACTTGTGCTGCAGTGGCTGCGGAAGCCCACAGTGCACTGCGCAACCCCTTGGGCCACTGGGGAGGCCCTGCACGATGACTGCTAAGAGCCGGCCAGTGGTCAGTCACTCTTGAAGCCGACTTTCTGTCCTGCTTGCTGTTTCAGCATCTTCCTTCATCCTTCAAAGTCCTGCAGCTTCAACCCAGTGTCTTCCTGTTCCTTGCCTCACCGTGGAAAGTTCTGGGTGTGGACACTTCTGGGGGACATCTGGCGCCCCCACCTGGAGGCCTTCCCCAGCACCCCAGAGTTGGTGAAGAGACTCTGTGCTGCCCCGCTCTGCCCTGGCTGCTGGCAGCTTCAGAGCATGCGGCAGGCCCGCGGGGCATGGGACCCATGCTGGGCCGTGCCGTGGCCAGTGCTTGCCCGTCCTTGGCCCACAGCGGTCACCAGTGCCCCTGACAAAGGTCTGGGTGGGCTCAGTGTCCAGGGGCTGGTGGGGCCTACCTCCCACCCAGACAGTGCCAGTTCTCTCCCACCCACTCACAGAGCGTGGGGGGGGGCAAAGAGCCCCCCAAGCCGCACCCTTGAAGCCCTGCCAGCCCACAGACCATGCTCATTTCTGCAGCAACGTAAATCTGGGCACAGAAAGCTATGGGTGCCAACCCCAGCCGGCCTCGGGGCTCCTCGCCGAGGAATCCCTTGCTGGGCTCTCTCAAAATCTGGGGGTCTCTTCCCACAGTCTCCTGGCTCTACTTCTCCTGGAAAGTCCCACCTTGTATGCAGCTCTGCTCCCCAGGCCTGGGCAGGGGCACTGCCCAGGGCTGCCGTGGCCAGTGGTGAGAGGCAGGAGTGTCCCTGCCCAGGAGAGCCTGTCCCGTCCGCTGCAGCACGAGGGAGGAGGCCGGCAGGATGGCCAGCACCTGGGCCCTGCTCGGGCGGGTAGCGCTGTAGAGGCCCTCGGCCCCAGAGGGGCGGAGGCTGGTCCACCTCAGCGGGGGCCCTCGAGGCTGACAGCGGTCACGCTCGACTTCTGAATTCCTGCCAGGGGAAGACTTCCCGTGGCAGCCGATATGCACGTCTCCTGGTGAGGCTGGGCTGGCTAGGAGAGGACGGTCCCCCGCAGCTCTGGCCAGGGGACCCATGGAGCAGGGCCCCGCCTGAGGGATGGATGGCCGGTTCCCCGCAGTGGGGCCCCCAGTTACGAATGCTGGATTCTGGACGAGACACAGACAGTCGGTCTAGGGATTCCAGCGCCGGCTGGTTTGAGCTCTGCTTACTCCAGGCCGCCTTCTGGGCAAGGCCTGTCCTGACGGCTCCGACAGCGCCCGTTCCGCTTTGCTTCTCTCCGGAGCACGCGCCACCGATTACTTGATGACTGCCCGTGAGAGCAGGGCTTCTGCCTGTCCCGGTCCCTGCCGTCTTCTGCACCCAGACAGCGGCCTGGACGACAGGAAGACCCCGGCAGATGTGCTGCCGCGGTGCTCTGTCTCGGCTGTGTCCAGCCCCGCGGTCGTGTGCCGGCTCCCGCCAGGTGCCTCGGCGGCCGCTCTGCGCTCACCCGTCTGCAGCCTCCACGCCTTGCCTGCAGCTGCCCCGGCTGTGCGGGTGCTATGAGATGGGTTAGGGCTGCTGACTTCTCCCCCCGAAGAGCAGAGCCCCGTGTTTCACAGGAATGAAGTGCTCCTGCCCAATGGCCGTTTCTCCCTCGTGAGTATGGCTCCCCCAATTTCTGGGTTGAACCTTCACCACCCTCCAAGCAGGTGTCACCAAAGCTCGAGACGGGTGGTCCCGAGGCTGCCGGGAGGTCGTGCTGCAGGTCCTTCCCTCCCGTCAAATGTGCGCTGCTCCTGTGACGGGGTTTGACCCAGAAAATGCAGCCGAGGAGTTGGGGTGCCAGGTCCAAGGCTGGGCCTCAAGAGGCCTTGCAAAGGTCCCTCTCTTTTGGGTCCCAAGAACAAGCCTGGATGGCCCTGGTGGGGATGAGGATGAGTGACTGTGTGGAGGAGAGGCCAGCTGTCCCCCCAAAGCCGCCCAGACCGGCCCAGAGCTGGCCGGCCGGCCCCACGGGCGGACCTGTGGGCTGGGAGCCGCAGCAGTTTCGGACTGACTCAGAGAAGACTGACTGGGAAAACACAATTTCAGATAAACCCCAGGAATTATTTGTTGTTTATCTGAAACTCCGATTTCACTGGCCAGCCTGTGTCTTCATTTGCTAAATCCAGCAGTCTTACTTAAGGAGGAGTGTTAAAGGCTGAATTGCGTCCCCCCAAATTGGCATTGCATTTGGTGATAGGGACTTTAAAGAGGGGACTAAGTTAAAATGAGGTCAGGAGCAGGGTCACCCAGTAACCCCCGCTCCTTACATTAGTGGTTATATCTAGTTTTATTGAGTGGCGAACAGAGACTTCTTGACTTTTCTGTAAATTGTGCGTCATTTAAAAAATCAGATTGTAGTATTATCAAGCTTTAAAAAAAAACCCTTGTCCCCGCTGCTTTCACATTCACTTCCCTGAGGTCACAGTTTTCAGCCCTTGAAATGTCTTTTCTGCTGTGTGTCTTCTGCCTCAGCAACTGTGCTAATTCCAGGCACGGAGACGTTGGCTGTTACCGGCTGGGCTCCACCTCCCGCAGATCACTTATAAGCCCCCGCTCCCCCCACGCTTGTCCTCCTGCCCTGGCCTGTGCTCACGCCTCAGCTCTTGGCCCGTCCAGGTGCAGGGCTCAGCCCTGTGTGAATCCTGCTCCCGGCCCGGCCACACAGGGAACCCGGGTCAACTCTCGCTTCTTCTGCAACGTGCCCCGGAACTGTCCCATGTTCTAGCCTCTCAGTTACTCTGTTCAAGCCTCAGTACTCTACCAATTTTTTTAAAGATTTCTTTATGCACAGAAGAACTGGGTACAGGGCAGAGGTGTGTGGGGGTGAGAGGAGCCACCAGAGACAGAGTGGGGAGCATAACAGGCAGATGGACTGAAACACACTGCTGAGGGGAGCAGCGGGGAGGCAGGAGCGGTCTGCTGCGCCATGTGGGTCCGCCCTGGCCGGGATCACACTCGCGTTGCAGCGGTTGCAGAAGCTCCTCAGTGCAGCGCTCAGCCCCTTGCGCCTCCAGCGGGGCCCAGTAACCACCGATTCTAATTTCCTGTTCGACAACGGCCCCTTGGAGCTGTGGGGGTGGACACCACCTTGCTGAGGCCTCTGTATCCCTGTTCTCGTTGGCCCTGAACTCCCCTCCTCCTCAGTCCTGGTCCCAGGGCAGGTTCTGGGGCTAGGCCCCTCCTCCCCAGCAAGCAGAGCGAATTCTCCAGCGCACCCCTTTCTAGGCACGTGTGGAGGAGGCGATATCTGAGACCGGAAATGTCCCAAACTGCTGTTTCACATCTGCCCTTTAAAATCAGCATCTCACTGGTTTCCGCGGCAGCAGCACGGCCAGCCGGCCGTTGCACGCCAGGGGTCGGCCTGCGTCTCCCCGCCTCTGGCCTCTGGGAGCAGCGGGCACCTGTACAGGGAACTTCCGGAGCCCTGGAAGCGCTGGGGGCGCCCCTGCCCCTGAGGCTGGCTAGCTCGGCTCCTGCTTTTCTTCCTGGGCCCTTGGCGGGCCTCTCGATGAGGGGAGAGTTGATTCCTGCGGTGTCCTCGCTAGTGTTCTGGGGTGATTTTCTCTCCTCAGTCTCTGCTGCTTCTCTGAAGTCCTGTGATCTAGGTACTGGGGATCTGGATCGGCTCTGACTTCTTGATGTTTTCTTCCTCCGGCATTTGCTCTCACTCTCCGCAAGTTTCGCCTCCCAATCAGCCTCCCCAGCTTTCCATCTGTACCCCCGTATTTAATTTCCAAGCGCCCCTCCGAAATCTTTCCCCTCCTTCTTTTTAGAGCGTCCCGTGTTCCCTTTATGGATTCCGAGTCTCCCTCTCCCTCTGAAGAGACTCGTCACTTTTCTTTGAAGCTCTGCTCTCCGCGGTGTCTGCAGCCTCTGAAGCCCTTTCTGTTCTCCACTCCCCTGCTAGAGGCTTCCTCTGGGAGACCCTTGCCTGTGTGTGTGTCTAAAAGGAAGGCAATAAGTACAGATTAGCACCTAACGAGTACTTGTAACTGAGAACTGCCCAAAAGCCCGCCGAGGAGCCCACGCGTGAAGCAGCACCCGCCCCGGCGCCTGCGTGCTGAGGTGCCGGCCTGCACTCACACCGGCACGGGGTCTCCGTGTCCCGGGACAGCAGCCAGGTGGCTTGTGAGCGGGTCCGAGGGTGTCCGGCCTCCAGCGGGCAGGGCAGCCTGGGCTTGAGTGTGGTGGGCACTGGGGGGGGGGGGGGCAAGGGCTCCTGGAGGCTGAGTAGCCTCCACGGATGGACACAGCGGGGAACGTGGGCTGGGCCAGCTTGTGAGTGGGGGGACCTCCGGGGCTGACCCGCGGCCAGGCTGTGCCTCTACAGCAGACCTACAGAAGCTCTCTGCCCTGCAAGCCACTCTGAGTGCCCTGGGCAAGGTTCTGGGGTTCTTGAGACCCTGGGTGCAGATTTCCTCATGCCCCCAGAAAGGTTGAGCCCCCCGGACCCCAGAAAGGCTCTGATCTCCGTCTGCAGGGTCTTCTCTGGGTGGGGAGGGAGCCCCCACTGCACGGGATGCAGCGCTCGGTCCTCACCTCCACCAGTCGGGTTTCCCATGCGGCAGCCTTTCTGGGGCCCTGTGCGCGTGGCTCAGCGTGCCTGGTCCCCCACTCTGGCATCCACACAGGTCCCCTGCCCCTGCATCTTCTGCTTTGTCTTTCCTGTTAGTAAGAGAGGGACCATCTGGACGTATTCTCTAGAACTTTTTTGGTTCTATTTTCCATCTTGCTCCCCTTTTTTTGGTCCTACTTTCTAATAGACTTCTTCAACATAATTTATGTCCCAGTCTTCATGTAGATTAAAAAATACAGTTATGGTATTGTTTAATTAAGCTTCATCTTGAGATCATTCCATCCCCTGCTTGCCCGATTCCCCCCGTGGGTGACATTTTGCCAAATGATAGCACGGCCAAGATACTGGCATGAACACAGTCAGGTACAGGACACGCGCCACAAGGGCCCTGGCACCCACTGCTCTCCCCCCACCCTGCCCCCTGGTGCCCCCAGCTGTTCCCCGATGGGTGTGAATGGAAGCGCACAATAGGACCCTCTGGCCTCACTCCCTGGAGCTCCCTCTTGGCTGTGTGTCCACACCACCTGCCTTTTATGGCCCAGCAGCGTAGGTAGGTGTGGGGGGCCCGTCTGTGTCACCGCCCACCTGTTGAAAGACATCTGGGTTCTCTCGGGCTTGGCTAGTCATGAAGAAAGCTGCCCCGGGCACTCACATGCGGATTGTTCCAGGGACAGAAGCGTTCGCTTCTCTGTGATAAACACCAAGGCTGCAGTTTTTGGGCTGAGCTGTAGCTGCACGATGAGTTTTGTAAGAAGCTGCCAGCCTGTTCCCAGAGCAGCCAGACCGCCTCCACCTGGGGCAGGGGAGGGACGGCTGACGCGGTCTCCCGCATCCCCCGGGCCTCTGGGCTGCCGCGGTTCTCGGCCCGAGTCGTCCCGACGGGTCAGTGTGCTTTGCAGGCGCTGCCGTCTGCTGAAGTCATCTTTCTGTGTCCTCGTTTGTGTTGGGGGAAGTCTGTTCACATCCTTTGCCTGTTTTCTCCTAGTTGGATTATTTGGGGTTTTTTTTTTGTTTGTTTTTACTGTTACATTTTGAGAATTCTTTATTCTAAATACTAGTCCTGGGCCTCCCTGGTGGCACAGTGGGTTAAGCAACGCACTAGGAAGCAAACTGCAGCCGCTGCAGCACGAGTTTGATCCCTGCTGCCAGCCAGGGGGGGACTCACATGGCGCGGCAGACCTCTCCTGCTGTGCCCGCTGCTCCTCTCAGCAGTGTGTTTCAGTTGATCTGCCCGTTCTGCTCCCCGCTCTCTGTGGTGACTCCTCTGACCCCCCATACCTCTGGCCTGTACCCCAGTGCTTGTATGCATAAATAAATACATCTTTAAAAATAAATAAATAAATACTAGTCCTCTCTTGGGCGTGTAGTTTATAAATACTGCTCTTTCTTAGAGCTTGTCCTCCCAGCCTGTTAATAGGGTCTTTTGCAAGCCAAAGTTTAAATTCTGGTGAACTTCAACTTTCCAGGTCTTCCTTTTATGGAGCCCGACTTGGTGTTCAGTGCAAGAACTCTTTGTGTACCTGTCAGTCTTGAAGATTTTCCCCTGTTTCTCCTGAAAGTTTTATCGCTTTACATTTTGCATGGAAGTCCGTGATCTATTTTGAGCTATGCTTTATAGCATGCGTGAGGTTGAGTTTCCTTTTTTTTTTTTTTTGCAGCTATCACTAAAATAATTGATTATTACACTTCATTATTAGAACCGTTTTAGAGTTACAGAAAAATTGAGGACGCTGTCCCCACACCCCGTGCCCCTTCTCCTGCAGCGTCTTCTATTATAAGCGTCTCGCTTTAGCACTTGCACGTTAATTGTCACAGTTAATGAGCCACGCTTGACACGTTCCTCCATGGGAGTCCACGGTTCACATGTAGGCCGCACGCTCTGTGGGCTTTGACAGCGCACACCGCGGTGTGTCCAGTACCACGGCATCACGCGAGACTCTCGCTGCCCGTGCTGGCCCGGGCTTGATTTAGTTACCGCTGGCCTGTCCACGACTCTGTAATGTTGCCCTTTCCTGCATGTCAGAGCCCAGATCAAATCATGGGTAAGTTTTCAGACTGCATCCCTCCCCTCCCCGAGCAGCACACACTAGCGGTTCCTCCAGTGTGTGTGTGCGTGTGCGTGTGTCACACACTAGCGGCTCCTCCAGTGTGTGTGTGCGTGTGTCACACACTAGCGGTTCCTCCAGTGTGTGCGCGCATGTGTGTGTCACACACTAGCGGTTCCTCCAGTGTGTGTGCGTGCGTGTGTCACACACTAGCGGTTCCTCCAGTGTGCGCGCGCATGTGTGTGTCACACACTAGCGGTTCCTCCAGTGTGTGTGTGTCACACACTAGCGGTTCCTCCAGTGTGCGCGCGCGTGTGTGTGTCACACTAGTGGTTCCTCCAGTGTGTGTGCATGTGCGTGTGTCACACACTAGCGGTTCCTCCAGTGTGCGCGCGCGTGTGTGTGTCACACTAGTGGTTCCTCCAGTGTGTGTGCATGTGCGTGTGTCACACACTAGCGGTTCCTCCAGTGTGCGCGCGCATGTGTGTGTCACACACTAGCGGCTCCTCCAGTGTGTGTGTGTGTGTCACACACTAGCGGTTCCTCCAGTGTGTGCACGTGTATGTCACACACTAGCGGTTCCTCCAGTGTGTGTGCATGTGCGTGTGTCACACACTAGCGGTTCCCCCAGTGTGTGCGCATGTGTGTGTCACACTAGCGGTTCCTCCAGTGTGTGTGCATGTGCATGTGTCACACACTAGCGGTTCCTCCAGTGTGCGCATGTGCGTGTGTCACACACTGGTGGTTCCTCCAGTGTGCGTGTGTGCATGTGTGTGTGTCTGGCAGATCGTTTCTTTCTCATCGTTGGCTGATGGTTTATTGTATGAATGCACCACATTTGTTTATCCACTCACCTCTTCGTCGACATCTTGGATGCATCCACTTCTTGGCGAAGCTGCTCTAAACACAGCGGTAGTTTTCGTCAGAGCACGTTTCAGCTCAGTTGGGTAAATGCGAAGGAGCGTGGCTGCCCAGCCCCAGGGGAAGGCTGTGTTCCACTTCGGAGGAACTTACCACTTATATCCCCGCCAGCCAGCCGTGAGTGCGAGCTCCGTGGCTCTGCCTCCTCACCGCCTTTGGGTGCTTTTGCTTCCTGAAACGAGCACATCGTTCTTGTTTTATGGACGTGGCGTTTCTCCTGTCTCTGTAGGAATATTAGCCTCTCTGAGGGCAGCTTCCTGCTGATCTTATCTTCGGAGTGTCTTATCCTTCTCTCAGTGTCCAATACAATACACATCTTTTTGTCTTTTGTGTTGGGGTTTTCTGTGTATGTCTGGCCATCTAGGGTTTTCGTTTGTAGCCAAGAGCTTTGGTGCTCGTGGCTGCAGCCTGGGCACTCCGGTTGCAGCTTGTGTTTTGGTTACATGCAAGCAAGAGCAGCTCTTAGATGGGAGCGCAGCAAGTGTCCAAGAAGAACGCGGATCTCCTGCTGGTGGCAGCGATGTGGGTGGCCTCTTTCCTGCTGGGGGTGGGTGGGTGGGGGGTTCACCCCTGAGTATCGATACTCCCAGTATTCACTGCGTACTCAGCCCTGTCTCCCTTCTGTCCTCTCCCTATCCCATTCAATGCGCCCCCAGAAAAAGCAAAAACGCTGGCTGCAGGGAGGAGGTGTTGGGTGGGCAGAGCAAGACACTGGGTGTCAGGCCTACACCCCCAGCCTTTCCCCTGTCTTCACTGCACCTCTCCCTTTCCTGGCTGGTGCTCTTAGGCCTCAAGCCCCTCCAGGCCCCTGCGGGAGATAGACTCACCCCCCCCCCCCCCCACACCAGTCCCCTGGGCTTGCCCTGGAGGATGCTGCTCTATGGACCTTTTTCATCTCCCACAGGTGCGATCATCTCCATGCACGGAACTTCCCTCTTGTGTTTCCTTTGCCTTTCTGGGCTTCATGTAACTTTTTAATTCCTTAGTGTAACCTTGAGTGAAAGCAGAAAGCGACGCATACGGTCAATCCAGCACCTCTAGCCAAAACCCCTCAATTATTTTATAAATATAAGATTAGTAGCTGGAGAAACACTTTAAACATCACATAAGCATGTAAAGTAAAAGGGGAAAAGTGACATTTTCTCACCAGCTTCTGCCACTTTTCTATTTCCCAGATGTCACCACGATGAACTGTTAGGAACGTGATATTTTCCTGTGCACACGGATGAGGCTAAGCTGAGAAAACAGAGCCGTGCAGAACCCGTAATGCGCGACCCATACCTGGCAGACAGGAGACGTGCGCCTCGGGCTCTCCCGCGAGGGTGGGCGCCCTGCCCTGCGAGGAGGGTGTGCAGCTGGCGCGACGGAGTGTGACCCCCGTCTCCTTGGGGCCACTCCAGCCTGTAGCCAGCAAGATGCCACGTGAGACCCGCCGGTCCTGCCCCTGTGGGCGCCGCACTGGACAGAGGCGGTCAGGTCTAGCGAGTGTGAGGCCCCCCCAGCCCCCTTGCTCCCCTTCCTTTTCTGCATGATCTCCCATCGACCTGCCTCTCACAGCAGCTGCCACCTGCAGGTCCCGCCAACAGCCTCATGCTGGCTCCCACCAGCACGAGGATCCAGCAGGTAGCCCCGCCCCCTCCTCGGAACCGTGTGGGTGGTCTACAGCAAGGACATGGCAAAGCTACTTAACTGGCCTCGTAGTGATGTGTCTTTCGAGTTCTCTAATTTTTACTGTGAACAGCTTGTGATGGTGTCAATATGTGCACTGCAACACAGCAGACTAGCTGCAAAGCAACGTGCGCACTTGCTTCTCGCCTCTCACCGGCTCGTGCGCAGATCCCTGCAGAGCCAACCCCAAATGTTCTTGGGCACAGAGCCCCCTCCCTCGGGGAGGCGAGAAGAAGCTGGAGGTGGCGGGAGGGACGGGAGGGCCTGGAGGGACTCTGCCTCCTCCTAAGAAGGGCTGCTGATGCAGGAACAACATTAAGGCCGGGCCCTAGGGAGGCCACCGGGACACCTTCTTTTAGCCCCTTTTGGATTTCCACACGGACCAGAAAATTTAAAAATAAGAATTTAATTTTGGACAGGTCTCTCTTACAGTCGGATTCCGGAAAGTACTTTCCCTTCCCCTTCTCGTCACACCGACATTAAACTGAAGCCTGGTCTGGCCTCTCTTGCCCCCTCCTCCCCCGTGAGACCCCTGGGCTGAGGCTGCAACTTTCTTCTCCACTCGCCCTCCCCTGGGGCCCTTGCAGGCGGGGCTTCGTCCTCAGCGTGCTCACGGGGGCACCGGCACTCTCTTGGCCTCCTGCCTACCTCTAGTTTGGTTTGGGTGTCGTGCGGGGAGTTGCCCAGGGTGGGGGACGGCCGCGTCCGCAGGCCCAGAGGGCAAGCACCGGCCAGAGGCTCACGGGCCACGTAGGCGATGACCGCACATGCGTGTAACTGAACTAAAACAGGGCGTAGGGCGAGGGGTGGGGATGGCAGGAAGGCGCCGCCCTCGGGTCGGTGCAGGCCGGAGGCCGGCACTCCCTGCGTCCACTCTGCCGGGCCCCGGTCCCAGGCCGACCAGCGGGGAAGAGCCAGAGGTGAGGCTGGGGCCGGGCCTGGCCGACAGGCCATTCCTGGCCGAGGCCCCAGCTCACTCTGCTGGCCAGGCCTGGCCAAGAGCGCCGGCACGCCGACCGGCGGAGAACAGCCCCGGCAACCTGTCTGGAAGAGGGCAGCAGGCTCCCATCGGGGTCACACCAGCTCGAGCGCTCCTGGAATGCGGCGCCCGTGGCCTTGAGTGCGTCCGGCGTGGTCGGCGTCCGGCGTGGTCGGCGTCCGGCGTGGTCGGCGTCCGGCGTGGTCGGCGTCCGGCATGGGCGGTGTCGGGTGTGATCGGCCCCGTGCAGCCAGCGTGGCGCACTCCAGGGCCTGCTCAGCCTCCGCCCTCCGCCGCACCCAGCACTCACCTGCTCGCTGTGGTCGGTGCCTCTGTGCAGCGACCTGAGGGGCTTCCCTCCCGCCGGTCACCCCCCTTCTTTCTTACGCAGAGCTGGATCCTCTCAAGCAGCGCAGCCAAGAAATGCACGTCCAGTATCTCTCCTACGATTGTTTCATAGACTCAGGTGCCGTCACCACAGCAGGTGTGTGGAACAGGTGCAGGACGCGTTCCACCATGTGTGCACACAGGGGAGCAGTGGCCGGAAGCGCCGGGAGCCCCGGGGTCCGCAGCCTCTAGAAGCAACCCCGCCTGTGCTGTGGCTGAACGGACATGGACGGCGGGACAATGCCGTGTCACCCCACACCCTGCACTAGTCAGTTCCAGGCCTCCTGCTTCCCCCACCCTCTCAGCCTCAGACACCCCAGCTTGGCCAGCGAGGTCTGCCAGTCCATTTATTTATGTTTTTAAGTGCTGCCCCCACTGCACTGGAATAGAAGGCAGGATTTTATTAGAAACAGCAGTATTTATGGCATAACAGTAAATTGTGATTACAATTTATCGAGCACTTGTCGTAGATGCTAATTGCCTTGCAGGATCATTATGCGGGTTCTCATTTAATCCTCAAAGCAGCGCTGAGATAAGTGAGCCTTTTAAAATTAATCTGTTCGTCTTTACGTCGCTGTCTGAGTCGGGGTTACGCTCTTAGCCCCCATACGTGCACATGGTCTGCTCCCCTCCACCCGCCTCTGCGCCTGCGAGCTGCCCTCCTTCCAGGTGCCCCCTGCACCTCTCCCTGCTAACCGGCGTGTTGTTCTCAGAGCCTAAGAACTGATGTCGCCTGTCTTGCCAGTGCCCGCGGTTTTTAGTCTTCATGTTCCACAGAGACGTGACGCCGTCCCGTGTCTGACTTTCACCTCCCGACTCACCACTCAGCATCCTCCCTCGATCCATTTTCTGCACGGTTTACACTTGTTTTGCTTTGCCAGTCCGGCCACTTGGTCACCTGCTGCCCAGGTGTGTCTCGTCCTGGCTAACTTGGCTCTGCCGGGCCCTCGAGTCCCTGCCCCTTTGCAGTGCACGGCGCCACTTCGTCTCCCTCCAGCTCAGTCCGCCGTGCGTTCAGGCCACGTTTTCTGTGCCCAGATCTGTCACTGGGCGCCTGGTGTGTCCTTGTCCCGGCTACCGCCAGGGGCTGCAGTAACCACCGTGGACGATGCCTTTCCGAGCTGCTGGTTTCATGTTCCTCCAGTCAACACCAGACTTTTTTTTTTTTTAAAGATTTATTTATTTATGCACACGAGAACTGGGGTGCAGGCCAGAGGCGCAGGGGTTGGGAGGATTCCCCCAGAGACAGAGTAGGGAGCAGAACAGCCGGATTGACTGAAATACACTGCTGAGGGGAGCAGCGGGCGAGGCAGGAGAGGTCTGCTGCGCCTTGAGGGTCAGCCCCCTGGCCGGGGATCGAACTTGTGCTGCAGTGACTGCAGAAGCCTCTTAATGCGGTGCTTAACCCCTTGTGTCACCAGGGAGGTCCTCAACACCAGACTTTTGAGGCTCGTGGTGCTGACGTGGATTGGGGCTCCCCAGGCCTGTTCCCCTGGGGCCAGGCGGGCGGGGCTGGTGGCCGTGCTGCAGAGCACCCCGTGACCATGTCCATCTCTGGCTGAAGCCCCTAGCAATCCCTCCGGGTGCGTGTGCACCCAAGAGTGCAGCCGCTGCGGCCCACGTGGTGCTTGCAGGCTCTGGCTGACTCTCCCCGGGGGTGGTGCGATTCGGTGCCCAGCAGCAGCGGGAGTGCCCCATGCCCCGCAGCCCGCCAGCACTTGGCTGTGTCCGGTGTCTGTTTTGCCCCATGCGGTAGGAGTGAAATGGATCTCACGGCAGTTCCCACAGGCATTTCCGAGGTTCCTGATAAGGTTTATTATGCACTTAGATGTCCTTTCTCTCAAGACTTTTCTATTGTTTCTTTAGCAAATGCCGGAATCCTTTAGGTCTTACACCTTAGCTGTATGTGTTACAAATGCCTTCTCTTAGCTTGTGACTTTATTCTTGTAGGGTTTGGTGAGCAGAACTTTTTTCATTCTGATACAGTGACTTTATCTTTCCTTTCTGTTTGTTGAAAGGATCGCTCTTAAGCCCACAGCCATGAAGAAATTCTCCCATGAAATGTCCTGAAGCTTCCATGGAAGCTTTGGCCTACCTGAGCTTGGCTGTGCATGGGGTGTGAGTTCGGATCACACGCCGATCTGAAATGGCACTCTGGTTATCAGCCAAGGTGCCGCAGACGGGTCTGTCTCCAGCTCTCTTCTGTTCTTAGCGAACAACTTCCCGCCAGCACTCTGCGGTCTGTTCGGCAGAATCCTCCCTGGGTGGTCTTGTGGGAGGGGGCGCCCCTCCTTTGCTATCAAAGGCAAACGGGAGTCCTGCTTCTCTGGTCCCAGAGGGCCAGGGCTGGGGAGAGGCATGGGGCCTGTGTCCCGGGGCGGGGCTGGGAGTGGTTCGTAGGGGACCGGGGAAGCAATGGATGGGCTGCGGTCAGGGCGTGTCGCCAGGCCGATGTGGCATGCACCTACGAGCCACTCCCTCTGTTCTGCAGATATAATCTGGAGAGGGCTGTAGGCCCAGGGGCTGGTCTGGTGCTGCCCCACACGCAGCGGTGCGGCCTGGCCAGCAGCCGACGCTTCCTTGCGTGGTTTCATCTCCCTGCAGCGTTTTTGTGGCTCTTTCCAGAGATGCCCCTGTGCCAGGGTGCTATGGCATGTCTGCCTCGCCAGCTGGCCTCTGGCTCCTCCGGGAGGCCACACGTTGGGCCTCAGGGTCTTTGCACTTGCTGTTTTCTCTGCCTGTAACGTGACTTCCCCGAATGCTTCGTTCCCTCGCCTCCTTCTGGCCTTCACTCAAAGCTCTTTCTTCCAGTGAGAAATTCTCTGACCGCTCTATTTAAAGTGCAGCTCCGTTCCCTGATGCCCGCTCTCTCCCTTCCCAGCTCCATGCGTCTGTGCTACTGTTAATTCATACGTAACCATCGCAGCCCGTGTGTACTGCCCATCGCTGCCCCCTGCCCCTCTGAATGCGAAGGGGCCCCAGGATCGGGCGTGCAGTAGGTGCCTGACGGCGATGTGCTGAGTGACGAGTGGAGACTGGAGGGCGTGAAGGGTGGCTGGGACCCAGGCCCGGCACAGGGGCAGGCCCGCGGCAGGCGCTGAGTGTTGCTGGGTCAGGGAACCTCCACACCAGGACCCACACTCTCAGCGCACCAGAGCTCCTCCCTGCACGGCCATGGATTTTTAGGACTCCGGAAGCTTTGCAGGCCCTTGACCCAAGCATCATGGCTCCTCTGCAGATATCCCCGAGGCCATCTGTGACGGACAAGCACCGGTCACAGGAGTGATGTGACTTTCTCAAGTCATGTTAGACTTGTCGATGCTCAAGTCCACACAGTTGGCCAGTGGACCCTGCCCAGACAGAGGACTGCCCCGTGCAGACCTGGACCCAGCACCCACTGAGCCACATCCCCTCATCCTGCCAAGAAGCCACTACCCAGTGCTTTGAGTCTCGCCTTCCAAAGAGTTGTTGCTTGGCAATGGTTGCTAGGCAAAATTCATAATTAATGAAGGGTTCAGGGCTCTTGATTGGAAGGGTCCTCGGGAACGTTGAGGCGTCAGCAGGCAGCGCCGGGGTGGTCCTGAGACCCCTGGCCCGAGGACCTCACTCCCTGGAGAGCTCCCCTCGAGAACGAGAGAGGGCAGGAGCGGCGAGGCTGATGGAGTAGCTGACGGGTCCGGCTCCGTCACGTGGGGTGGCCATGCCTGCGACGGGGTACTGGCTCCAGCCACTGTCCATGCGGACCACGTCGGGGGAGTGTGTCCAGCAGGCAGCGTGGCAGGGGGAGGCAGCGCTGGCACCTGTGCCCCTTGGGGTGACTGCCACATGGGCAGAGAGGCACTTTGCGGAGCTGGGCCGGGGTGGGCTCCCTGGTGCTCTGACATCGGGGTCCTAAGCACCCTCAGAAGGGGCACGGGGCCCCTAGTTACCAAGTATCTTCTTTGTCTTTCTGAGGGGTTCGCTTACGTCTGTCAGGACCTGGGCACCACCTCCCCACCCTGTGGGCCCATCTGAGCTGCAGGCAGCAGCTGCCAGGCTGGGCTTGAGGCAGAGCTTCCTCTGGGATGATTTTGGGGTCTCTCAGTCCTAGAACCCAGGGGGACCTCTTCCCAGAGCGAGGGGTCAGTGGTCTGGGGCCCCAGAGAGGCTCTGCAGATGAAGCTTGAAGAGGTGAAGCGGCCCTGCCCCTGGGGTGACCCTCCTCCAGCCACCCCCACAGCCCCCCTTTCCTGGGCCACTGTGAAGGAAATGCAGCAAAAGAGCAAGTCAGAGAGAGGGGAGGCAGATTGGGGGACTTGTAAAGGGAGACTGGAGGAGGCTGAGTAAAGAATGGGGCATCACGGTGTAAGCATGAGGCTGTTGTATGTAGGACATAAAATTTTGACACAAGGGATTGAAAGCAACCTAACACAGAACTTTAGAATGTAAAAAATAATAAAAGATAGGAAAATGAGATTGAGGATAAAGAGATAAAAGGCAAGAAACCAACGAGATGCCAGGTGAAGACTGGAACACAAAGGAACAAAGGTTAAGAACAAGAATGAAGTTAATATCCATGAAACAATTTTTTCTTACGTAGGTGAGACCGTAGATTGAAAATGAGAATTAGAGTGCAAGAAATTATGAGGGGAAATGAATATTAAACTGAAGACAAAATACGAGAGGATCACACTTTAAACAACTCCCTCCCCTCCAAGTATCACAAAGCAAAGCAGGCCCCTTCAAAGGAAGCGAGCCCAGGACGGAGGAGGAAGCTGGGGCGCCAGGGTAAGAAGGCCAGACAGGGCAGGTGCGACAGCCTCCTCATGAAGGCCGTGAAGGCAGTGCGCGACCGCTGCAGTAAAGTCCCAGCCCTCAGAACCACAGACACCCTCCCCAGGGGAAATGTCGGGACCCATCCAAGCCCGGGCTCTTGGCCCACCTGCTGGAGGGGCCTGGGCGGGTGCCTCCCGTCTGTGCCATCCTGTGGCCCCTGCCCCTCGGGCTCTGCCCCGGCTGGCCACGCAGGCCACCTCAGGGCCGCGTGGCCCCGCGTCTGCCTCCCTCCAGTGAGGGCCCTTCCCAGCGCCGGGCCACAGCCACTGGTGTAGGCGGCAGCGGTCCGGGAGCCCCAGAATCACCCGCGGGGGCTTTGAGTGCAGGCCCTGCCCGTGCGTTCTGAGGAGGCCGCTGGGAGCAGCTTTAAGGGAGGAAACCCTAAAACGACGTCCAGCCTGCCCAAACGCTCCCTGACTGGGGGACCCTCACCCCCAACTCTCAGTATCCCCTGCACCCTCTCTCGCCCCGCCCCCCCCCCCCGCACCTCCGCACAGTCCCTCCCCCGCACTAGCGGTCAGCCACAGTCCAGTTCCATGACACCCACCGGGGCCGCGGCGGAATCCTGCTCACTCCAAAGCGCCAGTAAATCGGTTCTTCAAACAAAAGAAATATTCAAACAAAAGAGCGTATTTTCCCAAAGACCCCGTCTGCTTCCGCTCCTGGACCGGGGATGATGCAGGGGCCGCGTCCTGCTGTGCCCTGTGGATGGAGGTCTCATCCCTCCCCTGCCTTTCCGGGGCCCCAGCTTGGACCCCCCTCCGAGACTCAGGTGGCATCTTTGTCTAGCTTGGAGGGCCCAGGAGGGAAACTGTGGGTGCGGCGAGCGCCCCAGCTGCGCTGCCCATGCGGGCTCAGGTGCGCCTGCGCAGCCGGCTGGAGACGCGCCTCCGGACCGCCTCTGGGGTTCGGGCAAAGGGCGCAGAGAGGGCCACCAGCAAGGGCCGCTCACCAAGTCAAAAGGGAGGCGAGACGGGCAGGGGTGGAGAGAGATGAGAGACAGGAGGGCGCGCTCAGCTCCCGCGCAGCTCCCGCGGACCTGGGGTGGCGGGGTGATTTCCCTTCCCGGGTGGAGAGGTGGGGCGCAGCCTGGAGCTCTGCCAGGAGGGTCAGGCCTGGCTCCGCTCGCGCGCCAGTCAGGGCCCGCTGGCTGTTGCTCTCTCGTGGCCCAGCCTGGGGCCGTGGAGAGAGGTCTTCACGCGGCCAGAGCAGGGTGGCGGCCTGCGGGCCACAGCGGCCACGGCGGGCAGGGCAGTAGGCTGCCTACCTGGGCTGCCGTGCCTTCCCCCACCTCTGCCCAGGCCCAGACTCCCGGCATGTGTCTGGGGAGCTCCCTCTCCAGCCCCTCCTCCCCGGCCTCCTCCTGAAAGATGCATGCAGTTGGAAGTTTTCATCAGAGCTGCTTGCTTCCTGAGCTCACAGGCAGGCGGGCAGAGCTGGGGCACAGGCGCCCCAGGCCAGCGTGCTGCTTGGTCCCCCTGGCGCTGCTCTGGTTGTTGCTGGGCTCGGGTGAGCTCCCTGGGAAGGGGGAGGGGGTGTCTGATGTGTGTGCACGGTGGGGGGCTGCGGACGCCCCACAAGAGGGGCAGCGTGTGGCCTGGCAGGATGGGGTACAGCAAACGGGGTGTTTCCAGTATCCTAGTGACTGTAACTGCCGTGGCCAGCAACTTTAATTTTTGTCTTACTAAAAGTGAGGTGCGTTTCCAGGGCTTAGAAATAGAATGGCTCATTGGGCCTCCCTGTTGCCTTCCTGTGCCGCGCCAACACACCCTGCACGCGGGCAGGAATGTTGGGGGGCAAAACTCTGCAAGGGCATCTGCTGGTTCAGAGGGCAGAAGCGGGGCTCATTTGGACGGGGTGCCCCCCCTGCACAGAGGGTGCCATGAGGCCCTCCCCCCGGCAGCGAAGCCTGCTTGTCTCCCGCGTTCTCACCCACGGAGCGCGCTGCAAACACTTGGAGTCTTGCCAGTCAGATATGGGAACCCACATCTAGAAAATATAAAGAAACTGGTTTTCCTTGTCCTCTCTGAGTGGCTTTCTTAGCAGACAATTAGGGGGTGGCTTCTGTGGCCAGAGAATAGCAGGCTGGTTTCAGCGGTGGTGTGGACACGTGTGTGCCGTGTGCATGCCGGTGCACGTGACAAACATGTTGACACATGCTTATGTAGTATGTGCCGATGTGTGCACATGTGTGGACATACACGTGGGTTGCCATGTGCACGCTGGCATGTGCACACACACGTGGACATGCATGTCGCTGTGTCATGTGCATGCTGATGTGTGGACACATGTGGCATGTGGGTATGTAGTGTGCATGCTGGCATGTGGAAATGTGTGGGCATGTGTGTGGGTGTGCCATGTGCATGCTGGCATGTGCGCGCATGTGTGGTGTGTGTGGGTATGTAGTGTGCACACCGGCATGTGGGCATGTGTGTGGGTGTGCCATGTGCATGCTGGTGTGAGGACATGGGTGTGCCGTGTGCATGCTGGTGTGAGGACATGGGTGTGCCGTGTGCATGCTGGTGTGTGGTGTGCCGTGTGCGTGCTGGCATGTGCGTGCACATGTGTGTCATTCCCATCTTGAATCTGTGGGGCCGTATCGAATACAGAGCTCAGTGCCTTCGGCCCTGCTCCCCGAGATCTACCTTAGAGGACCTGGCCCGCATGGCCCCACGTTGAGGGGCTGGCAGAGCAGGGCGGTGAGAGGCACAGAGCCTGAGGGCAAGAGCAGGCGGAGGGCAGGCACCCCTAGGCCCAGCCAGGGGTCCACCAGGCTCTGTGCGGGGCATGCTGCAGGGTGCTCCTACCAGCTGTGCCGAGGAAGCCCCAGGTAGCCCCACGCTGAGCAGGGCAGGGCCAGAGGAGAGGGGTGTGAGTGTGCTGCTGCGTGTACCCCACCACTTCTGTGCTGTGGGCCAAGAGTTCACTGTTCGTACAGAGTGGGGACCGACAAACTGAGCCCATGGTGTGGACTGCGGGCGGGCGGGCCGGGCCGGGCCGGGCTGGGCCGGGCTGAATGGGTGTG
Source organism: Galemys pyrenaicus (assembly GCA_019455555.1). Taxonomy (NCBI): domain Eukaryota; kingdom Metazoa; phylum Chordata; class Mammalia; order Eulipotyphla; family Talpidae; genus Galemys; species Galemys pyrenaicus. Next base: position 9,365,910 of record JAGFMF010011663.1, on the reverse strand, counting down.
GGCTGGGCTGGTCTGGACTGGCTCAAGCAGTGGTCAGTCACCTGGCCAGCTGGGGCTGGCTGTTTTACAGTGGCCTCTGTTGGGTGACTGGGCTCCATTCCCCGGGGCCTCCCACTCTCCAAGCCTCTGACTTTTTCTCGGGCAGAGGCAGCTCTGAGAGAGACTTGCTGCCAGACCCTGGCACCGCACCACGCCATGCTCCTACCGGCCAAAGCGAGTCCCAGGCAAGTCCCGGTTCGGGCATGGGCTCCGGAGCTTGACGCGTGCCTGACAGCCTCATCGCCAGGGCACGGGGGCGGTCCTGTGTCCCACAGCCTATGCCCCGCAGCCGGGCAGCAGTGCACAGGCTTGTGTAAAGCTGGCCGGCATCACCCCGGCCCCAGCTCGGGTGGGAACCAGCCAGCAACAGGTACAGCTCCAGGGGTGGAGTGTGGTGGGCTCTGACGGAAAATGTGGGACTAGGACCCCAGCCGTTAGACTGGGCCTGAGGGAGTAGGAGCTCCCCCGAGAGCCAGGCCCTGCCCGCCCCCAACCCCGCTCCGGAAGCAGAAGGCAGAGGCACCCAGCCCAGCTCTGCGGAAGGAGCCGGTGCTCATGCTGCCCCGTCCTGCAGCGGCTACCCTGCCCAGGCGGCCCAAGGATTAACAGACTTTGTTGGGATTACAGCTGCCAATCAAGTTCAAGTGCATTTTTAAGAGCTTAATTTGCGGCCTAGGTTTCGAATAAAATCATCAAGTCCAGTCGATTAAACTCATTAAGGCGGGTGGACTGGCTGGCGTTCGTGCTGCCATCAGATTCGGAGAATTAATTAGGGGCCTGTTATTCTTTGTTGGGATTAGTGGAGCCAGCCCAGAGGCCCGGGGTTTCCAGCAAAAGACAGGCCCGTAATCTCTTTAGCGGGGCCCTGGGAGACAGTGAGCTGGGCGGCCGTGGTGGAGCAGGGAGCACGGAGCTGCCACGCGGTGTCTTTGATTCTGCGTGGGCAGACCCGGGAGCCCGACGGCGGGCGTGGGCAGGCCCTGGGCACAGGCCAGGCGGGTGGCCTGGGCGGGCTGCCCAGGAGAGCACTGTGGGTCATGGCGCCACACGCCGTCCCCAGCAGTGATCCTTGAGGGGCGGGCCCATGAGAAGAACACCTGTCGGCTCCGTGGCCCTCAAACTGACCCCCAACCCAGCGGGGTGGGGTCGCGAGACTGGCTCCTCCTCCACCAGGTCATGTGACCTGTGCAAGGCTGGTCGGCAGCCTGGAGCCTCCTGATCCCTACGGGTCAGTGTGACTGGTCTCTGAGTGGACATGTGGACCACGAAGGGCCAAAGGCACGAGGAAGGCCTGGCACACAGTCAACCCGCTGGACACAGAACCCCACCCTGGGAGGAGGGAGGCCCGAGGAAGATGAGTTTCCAGCGTCCCTGAGTGAGCGCCTGAATCTGGCCACCCCTGAAGCTCGCCGTGGGCTCTCCAGTTGCAGCCGCAGTTGTTCCTCCTACGCCTTCTGCGTGAGCCTGCGGGTCTGCGCCTTCGCCGCCGGCCGCCGAGAGGGCCCTGGTGAGGCCGCCCAGACTGCAGGCCTCCTGCCTTCGCCCGTGTTGGGGCTGGAAAGGAAGTTAGGGTTTTGTTCTGTTTTTTCCTTCTTGTCCCTTCTGCTTTATATATGGGGAAACTGAGGCCCAGAGCCGGGAAGCTTGCTCAGCTTGGTATGAACGTGCTTGGTGCTCTCTGGCGCCTGACGTCTGCTTTGTGGAGAGCCCCCGCTTCTTCCATGGGTGGCGTCTCGCCAGGCCAGGGTGGTGTAGTGGGCGCTTCGCCTGCATGGAGAGTAGCCAGAGGGCGGGCATGTAGAAGCCGGGGGCAAGGGAGGCAGAGCACCCCCATGCCCCCTGCCACCCCTGGGCTCCCAGTGGCACTCACCCAGCGCTGGCCGACTGGAGTCCGGCGGGTGCTGGCCGGTGCCCCCACCGCCTGGGACATGGCACAGCACAGAGGCCAAGGGAGCAGCCCCTGCAGGCAGGTAGCCTGGATTCAAACCCCTCCTGGCCAGTGGCTAGCCAGCCGCGTGCCCTTGGGCGTCACTGAACTTCCCTGTGCCCCACTTTCTCTGTACGAGAGGGGCGCAGCCCGGGGCTGGAGGCAGATTGAATGAGATGTCGCCAACCTCCCGTCTGTACCTCCTAGCTGGTCTTTGCTTCTGATCTTGCCCCACCCCCAGTCAGTTCTCAGCAGATACAGTGTATTTTACACATTATAAGTCAAATCATGTCACTCGTACGCTTAAAAGCTTCCGAAGAAGCTTAGCATGCGGCTCCGATGCTGGGCTGTGTCCTGTGTTCTGGGGAACATGGACGAGGCAGGAGCCACCGGCTTAGTGGAGTAAGCCTGCCGTGATCTCGGGCTCCGGGCCGCAGGGCTCTGGGCAAGACCCGGGGCCAGTTCCCTGCTGCTCCCACAGGTCCCAGCTCAGCTGAGCTGGGATTTGCACAGGAACAAGCGCATGGCGCTCCTTGGTGGCCTGGTCCCCGCATGGAGGCTCCGTGCGTGCTAAGAGGGACTTCAGGAGAAGGCACCAAGGAAGAAGCGGCAGTGGTAGAGGCTCTCGCTGAGGAAGGGCCTGTGAGAGGGGGGACGTGGGTGTGGCCTTCTTGGAAATATATGAGGCTGTATGTCCACACAGTGTGGCCCTGGCCCCCGCAGCCGAGGGAGGCCCCGCCCCCTCTCCCTTACTTGTTTGCAGGCAGCCGCCTTCGTTGCTGGCTCTCGGCATGAAGCATGCACTCTGCCCCAGGGCCTTTGCACTTGCCGTTTTGTTTTTTTGCAGGGGCACCGTCTCCAGGTGATTGACTGCTTTCGTTCCTGAAGTTTTTTGCTCCAATGTTACCCACTTAGACTGTGACCCTCCCCAACCATCACTGTAGCCACTGTCTTCTCCAAGAACGCAGTAGCCCCATTATCAAGAGGCATTAGGTTAACTTTGTTTACGTATTTAGACGTGTGGTTTATTTATATTTATCTTTAATATATATTCTTTGTCCAAACTATCATCATTCAATTTGTAATCAATGTACAAATATTAATGAGACAGTCTCACTCTTTTTATTGTACTGAGTCTTTAAAACCCAGCCCATGTTTTATGCTTATAGCACATACCAATTCAAAAACTAATTTTCTTTGGAAACATTTGAGCTGCATTTAGATTTGATAAACTGTACTGTTGAAAGACTAGATTTGCATACCCAGGTTGTTCCCAAATACTTTAACTGACTTGCACATGAGCCTTTAAATTTAAATTACTTAAAAGCCAATAAAACGGAGAGCCCAGGCCCTGGCCGGCCATCGGGAGCGCCCCGAGTCGCGCTGAGCGGGTACAACATCCGTGCTTCTCCCTCACGCCGCGCAGACTCGAACCACGCCCCGCACAGCCTGGCTTGGCCGACACCTGCGCACGCGCTCGGCTCCCCACCCCCACCTGGGCTCACGCCATGCTCACTGACGCCAAGGTGGGGGCCCGGGGACGCGGCCGTCACTGTCCCTGGGAGGACACCCGCCGCAGCGCTGCACCAGCGGCCTGGCTTCCCCGGGAAGGGGCTGGGGACTGGAGACCTCGGGACTGCCGCCCTGAAGCTGGGCCCGCCCTCACCCCGCGCCTCTCCCTGAGCCTCCCTCTTTGTTGCTCTGGGGACGCTCTCTGGGTCCTTTCCTCACTCTGATCAATAGGCCTGGAAATTCTCCTCTGATGGTTTCCTTAGCAACTGCCCACAGCAGCTGCCCTCGGCCAGCCTGCTTTCTGATCCGAAACTCCGCTCAGCTCCTGCCCAGCTGCCTGCGCCCCGCTCGGAGCTGCGGGGTCGTGGCCGTCTTCCCACCAAGGGGGCAGGTGGATGAGGCCAACCGGGCTACCTGCAGGGCACAGGACCCAGGTCGCCTGCACAGGGACTCTGGCCCAAAGGCCGGGGCTGGGTGCCTCTGGGCTGACCATCCGCTGGGGCCGGGGCAGGAGGGAGCCGACCCTGAGGAGCGTGCGCCGGTGGTCGGGCGCCGGGGTCAGAGCCAGCCCTGTGCCAGCTGTTAATCACTGGGGGTGGCAGGGCTCTGTACCCGTTGTCGGGGAGGGAACAGACTGAGGAGAAGCAGGGTGCAGGGTGGGAACCCTACTGCGCCCATGCAGACCTGGGTCCTCCGGGCGGGGCAGCCTGAAGTGAGCGGGCCCCTGAGGGCAAGAGGCTGGTGCCCACACAGCCCGCAGAGCCTGGGAGCCGCAGGCTGCAGAGGGCGCCTGCAGCGAGAGCATGGGACCCGTCAAGCAAGGGGGCGTCAAGGGGGCTGGGGTGCTGCCCAGGGTTAGGGTGCTGGGTCCAAGAGCCACCTGGGAGGGCTCCAGGCACTGCCCTCAGAGGTGAGGGGACGCCACAGGCCAGATGCCCATGGAGGCCCCGGGATGTGCCTCAGACCCTCTCCCTGAGCTGTGCTGTGCAGATGCTGGGGGTGTGGGCCGGTGCACCCCGACCCACAGTGCGTTGGACCCGCCAGCTCCTGACAGGCACTCCAGGAGGGCAGGCGGACGGGCGTCAGACTGCGCCTGGCTTCCGGGGCCCTTGGGAACCCACCCCTGGGTGCTGGGCGCACAGGGAGCTCCTGTGACCCAGCCGGCCCGCAGCGCCGCTGATTTCCCGGTCGATGGGAGCGTCTCGTGCTAACGGGTGACTCTGGCGGCCCCTGGGTGGGGACCACGCACCTGTACGCCGGGCCAGGACGAGAAGCCTGGGCTTTCCATCCCACCTCCCCCGTTCTCGAGAGGGGAAGGGCTGAGAGGGACTCAGGGATCGATGGTCGCTGTGTGAAGAAGCCCCCCTAAAGCCCCAGGGTCGGGTGGCACTGAGATCTGGAGGTTCCCAGACGTTCAGGCACCGAGGGGCCGGGGGTCTGCGCCCCTTCCCACCCGGCGCCCGCACTGCCCTTCCATCTGGGCGCTCGGCCATGCGTGTGGCCACGTCCTTAACATGCCGGGGACCGTCCGCGTGTCCCTCCAGCCACTCGAGCGACTTAATGGGCCCTCGACCTGCAGCTAGGTCAGCAGCTCAGGGGCAGGCTCGGGGGGCGGGGAGAGGGAGCAGCCCCGGGGACGGAGCCCAGCCTGCGGGCGCCACACTGTCTCTGCGTGGAAAGTGTTAGCGTCAAGTCAAACCACAGGCCACGCAGCTGCGTCCCTGAGAGCCCACGCAAGACACAGCCTCGCGCATCTCTTGGCCAGAGGCGAGTGCGTGCTAGAGTCTCGACGCGGCGGACTCTCCCTTGTGCAAGCGCTGAGCGTAGGTCTGCACCCCGGGTGTGGCCTCCTGCAGGCTGTCTGCTCTGTGCCTCAGTTTCCCTTTCTGCAAAATGGATGAGAATAGTGCCTCAGGGCTCTGAACAGTGCAGGCCGTGCTGAGTAAAATAAAAGGGGCCCTGGACCCCAACATGTCTGAGTGTGTTCCCGCAGAACTGTGTCCCTCGCAGGAGCTGCTCTTCTCATGCACAGCTGTTGCCGGGGTTGCCCCTCACTGCAAACCAACCCTTTTTAAAAAGATTTTAATTTATGCATACAAGAGCTGGGGTACAGGCCAGAGTCCAGGGAGGTGAGAGGATTCACCAGAGACAAAGTGGGGAGCAGAACAGGCAGATCTACTGAAATGCACTGCCAAGGGGAGCAGCGGGTGAGGCAGGAGAGGTCTGCTGCACCATGTGGGTCCTCTCCCTGGCTGGGAATTGAACTTGCACTGGAGTGGCTGCGGAAGCCCCACAGTGCGGTGCTCAACCCGCTGCGCCACCAGGGAGACCTCCCCATCCCTGATCTTATAAACCCTTGGATGCTGTGCTGGAGAGAGAAGCCTACAGACCAGGAGTCTGTGAAGAGTTTCTCATGTGTACTGTGTGTACGGGCATGCGTGTGCGTGCGCACACACACACACACACACACTGCCCTACTGAGTGGGACAGGGGACACAGCCTTGCTTCCAGCAGGCCAGGCATTTGGAAGTTACCTGAGACAGTCCTGACTTTCTACTTGCAGCTCAAGGGGGGACTCACTGTCGACATGGCTTGGACCCTGGCCCCTGCTTCTGCAGAGGCTGCCCTGCTGCCCTTCCAGCTGGGCCGCATAGCTGAAGCCCTGCAGCCGGGCGGTCTTGCCTGCCCCTGCTCAATTACATCCCATCGACTTAGCCAGGATTGAAACCCAGAGACGACCGCCGTGCAGGCACAGACGCACAGCAGCTGGTCGGGACACAAATTGGCTCCGCTTTCTGGGTGCTAATTTGATACGTGGATGAAGACCTTAAAAATGTCCCTCTCTTTACATCCAGAAATCCCACATTTGGGCATCAATGAGAAGGCAATAATTTCCCAATACCAAAAAGAAAAGACTATCAGCGCTGACTCATCCTGGCTCCTGCGAGATGATAGTTAGACATTCAAAAAAATTTGCCAACCAGCTGTTAAATTGTCGGCAACTCAACATGGCCTCAGTGGGAGTATTTACGCCACAGAGAATGGCACACGCCACAAGCCAGAGTTTCTCTCCTTTCTGAAGAGAGCTGGTTCACCGCACACTGCTGGCCGGCCGGTGGGACACAAACTGGCTCCGCTTCCTGGGTCCCACACTGTCCCTCAGCCTGACGACAGTGGACGGGCTTGTCTTTCTGGACGCTGATGAGGGATCTCGGTGCTTTGCAGTCCTGGTGTTCATCTTTGGACAACATGGGGGGCAGGGACTTGGCTCCACACACAGTGGGAAATCTGCATATAACTTTTGACTCTCCCCAAACTTAACCACAGGGGTCCCTTGGCAACTGAGGGGGTTTGGTATCAGGGCACCTCCACCAGGACCCCCAAATCTGTGGGTGCACAAGCCCCTTGCAGTTGGCTTTCTGTATTTTCAGCTTCTGCACCCACAGATGCAGTCAGCCGACACATGAGGCTGGTTGAACCCGCGAAGTCGGGGTCCCCCTGTACGGAGGCCCAGTCATGCTCCTGAGGCAGAAGCTCAGCCAAGGGCGCTGGGCAGCCCGCACTCAGGCTGCTCACGGTCCACAGCAGCCGAGTGCGCCAGCGAGCCGAGCGGCCGTCTTTGGGGTAATGGAGGGATGACCTATGTGTGCATCTGAGTGGGGGCACTGCATTTGAAAGACAACAAAAGAAAGAAAAATCGTTTTAAAAGTATGTCCCTCTCCCTGCAGTCCATAAAGGTGGAGCGTCAGAGACAGCGCAGCTGTCCAATCCGAGGGGACTTTGGAGCGGCGGCTCAGGTGGCAGAGACACCATCATCCTTCCAAATGGATGTTTGCAAATTATTTATTATGACGGGACGGCTGCTCGGGAGTTTACCTGCAAAAAAAGAAAAGGCGGATCACGTAATTATAGATCTAGTATTATTTTGACTGTCGAAATAAACAAGAAAGAAAACAGGTGGGAAATGCCTCACACCATTGCTGTTAAGCTCTCTGCGAGGGGCTATTTTGGGCAATGAAAATTTGCTTTATTTTTTCGCCTGTGATTTTCAAATTTGCTATGTTGACTATGAATCACTTTTATAATCCGCCCCCAATCCTTATTTTAATAAAGGAGTTTCAGCCAGGAAATTCTAATGCCCCAGAATCCTGGCTGGTTACTTTATCCTAGAGCTGGGCCCTGCCCCGCCCTGCCCTGCCCCGTGGGTATGTAGTCATCGGTTCTGGTCCTTTTGAGCTCTGCCCCTCGCTGTCCTGGCAGCGGCTGGCCCACCTGGCCCTGCAGCTCATCTCCACGGCACAGGCTGTGTCGCCAGCCCTGCTCAGCCCACTGTGGACCCTGGGGCTGCATCTGCAGCAGGGGACAGGGCACAGGGACAGGTCTTGCGCAGGGGCCCTGACCCTGAGACATGGCGGTGCGCAGGCCCTGCCACTGGACCGGAGCGACAAGGCTACATTTTTAAAAGCGAGACGCTGAGTGGGGCTTTTCTGAACAGCTCCGAAGCAGGCGCCCCGCGGAGGAAGGGGCTGGGGGCGACGGCATGAGGGGCCTGGCTGGCAGAACACACAGCACCTTCAAATGCACTGGCCGCGTTGCCAGGGGCAGCGGGCCTGGCCCAGGTCTCGGCCCCACCGTGTCCAGCCAGGTGGCCGGGGCGTGCCGCGCCCTTCTCTGAGCCCACGCCTGTGGCATGGAGCCCGCGAGAGCCTGTGGCCGGGCCGACTCGGGCCGAGGAGCCTGCGGCACCGCCTCTCCCGCCTTGGTCGTGGAGGGTCCCAAGCCCGTCCGGAGCGGGGACACAGGCGGACCCAGCTCCGATGGGGCGGCACTGAGGGGCCTGCAGCCACGCTGGGCAGCACCGTGCGGAACCAGGTGGTGGTGCCGGCTAAGACAGCTCCCCGGCCACCCGCGCCTGAGGGGACCCCGGCATTCCTCCGTGAGGCCGTTCCTTTTCCTTGCGAGTCTGACCCCTTTAAAAAGGCAACATCCTAGCGGAGTCTCGTCCTCAGCAGTCTCAGTCGTGACGGCCTCAGGCCTCCCGGGACCTCCTGGGCCGGGCGGACCGCCCCACCTTCGCCCCCTCCTCTGCCGCGCACACCGCTCCCCCAGGCTTCTGGGCTCCTGCTGCCGAGATCTGTCCCTTTCCTCCTGGAAACGCCTCCTGAGGCTCAGCTGCCCGCAGGCCGACCGGGCCCTCCCCCACAGGCGCCCCTTTTGCTCAGACCTTGGTCTTGGGCCCCAGCGTGGGTGCTCCCGGGTCAGGGGGTCAGCGGCCACGCAGCATACCCAGACAAGGCGCTCACCCCGTGTGCCGGCTGGGGGCTCCAGTTGAGTCAGGGCTGCTCCGCTGAGCTTCCAGCCCCCAGGCCGGCAGCTCCCCACCCGGTGCCCTCACAGTAGAGCTCGGGTGTCCCCAGAGGGGCAAGCAGAAGCCCCCTGCGCCGACTGCGGCCAAGGCCTGGCCGCCCACCTCGCTCCCCTCCCCCGCCACCCAGGAAGGGGCAGGAGTGGACAGTGGTCCCTGCTGGCCGTGCGGCTGAGGGCGCTGGCTCAGCCTGTCCTTCCCGATGTGGGGGGTGGGGGCACCCACCGCCGCGTCACCGTCACAGGAACCGCCTGTCCTCTTCCTGCTCCTGCCGTGGGGAGTCACACGGGCGAATTGAGGATGCGGGGCCTGGGCTGGGGAGTGCTGCTCGGGAACCACCTGCAGGCGCTGGGTGACGGCCGGCTGCAGGGGACTCTGGCTGGGACCCCGCCCGACATGGGCCTGTCCGACCTGGGGCTCCCTAGGGCAGGGAGGCTGGGCTCCCAGGGTGAGTGTGACTGTGTGCGTGTGTGAGTGTGAGTGTGCACGTGTGTGCATGTCTCAGTGTGCGAGTGCATGTGAGTGTGCAGGTGTGTGTGTGTGAGCATATGAGTGTCCATGTGTGAGTGTGTGCAAGTGTGAGTGTGCACAAGTGTGTATGTGTGTTTGCATGTGGGTGTGAGAGAGCAGGGGCGTACCGAGTACCAGCTGGGCGCCACATGAGCCACATGGCCTCAGTACTGGTGCTCAGGGCGGGGCAGTGGACAGGGATGCCCCAGGGCACCAGCCTTCCGGCTCCTGCCCTGGAGGACGGTCACTCAGGGTCACTGGGGCGTCCCCTCCTCCTGGGCTGCTCAGGCTGCTGCATGCTGGAGTCGTGTGAAAGTCGGGTTGGCCGGGCGTGGCGGTGTCTGGGAGACACTCTAGCAGCGATGCTGCGTCCTCACTGCCAGGTGCTCGGACCTCGGTGGTCCCCTTGATGACCCTCGGCCAGCGACCAGCACGCGGTAGGGCCAACTAAACGTTTCCTGCGTTAGCGTGGCAGCAGGGGTGCCGTGAGAGTGCTGCAGGGACTGACACCTGGCCCTGGTCTTTGAGAAGCTGGCCTCCTCCAGGGCAGGGGTGCCAGGACGAGGTTTTCAGGAGGTGACATCTCAGGGAGACCTGCCGAGGCTGAGCGCCGGAGGAGTGGGGGCCAGGCTGCAGCTGGCCCAAGGCGAGAGTGTGAGGCCCACCTGAAGGGGCCTGTGTGCCAGGCTGCCGTCTCAGGACTGGGCAAGGAGCCAGGGCTCGTCCCACCTGCTGGGGCCAGAGCGCCCCGTCTGCTACCCCAGGACCAGCAGTGGGCCAGGCAGCCCCAGGGTGCAGGAAAGTCACGTGCTCCTGCCAGCCTGAGGGGGCAGCGGGGAGGACGGGCTCTGTGAGCATGACCTCTCCCTCGAGTCTCCAGCACCACAGTGGCCACCACCCTGGACACCCAGGGCCAAGGAACATGGTCCCGGCCCCACCCAGCGGGCCTGCTCTGCCCCTCCCAGGCTGAGCTCCTAGTTTGAGCTCTGGGCTAAGGCGGGAGGACCCCTATTTCTGAAGACGTGAGAGCTGACCTACTGTCAGACCCCCAGATGTCCACCTGCCCCCCCTCACCCCCACCACCTCTGGCCCAGGTGGTCCTTCCATTCCTCTGGGACTTGGGGCATAACAGCTTGGCCCCGTGTGGGTGGGGTGGCTGACCTGGCTGCCCTCCCCGCGCCGCACTGCACTGTCCAGTTCACGTGGGCCCCTCCCTCCGCTGCCCGTTCTGCCTTTATTTCAAAGAGCCTGTGGAGACAGCAGGGGAGATTTAATTACAGCCTGTCGGGCCTCCTCCGTGGCACTGACCCCCTCCTTGGCCACACCCCAGGCTTGGCACACTTTAATTAAAAACAAAGAGCCGTTTGGAAAAGCCCCACTCAGCCTGTCTTCGGCGGCTGGTGGGCAGCCTGGCTGGCCCGGGGCCCACGGTGGGCAGGAGCGCCTCCGAGGCTGACGGGGGCCGCGCCTTGGTGCCGTGGACAGAGGCGGTGATGTTGCCTGTGTGGTCCCGGCCACGGTCGCTGGGTTGCTCTTTCCTGACTGCAAAGCCGGCTGAGTGCAAGACCGGAAAAGCCACCTCCGTGGGTCACCTGTCCTTGTCCCCGGCACCTGCGAGCCACGCCAGCGCGTGCTGGGACAGCCGTGGCAGGAGCCAGTGCCGGCGGGGGCCAGCGTGGCCTTCTCCCTGAAGCCACAGTCCTTCTCCGCTGGGGCAGTGCAGGGGGGAGGCTGGGACAGGGCCGGCCTGGACGTCCGTCTGCGTGACCTGGGCACGCCACCCGTCTCTGAGCCTGCTTCCTCGTACCTTGGGGACAGCCCTAGCGGTCGCTCCTGGGAGCGCGTGGAGAGCGCATGCCCGCTGGCCCTCCTGTGCGCGTGCGCGTCTGTCCCCGTGCCCGTCTGTCCCCCGCCGAGGACCCGGGGCCCCGCTCCTCTGCCCGAGGTCCGCTCCTGCGCCCAGAAGTTCATGGACTCGGTGCCCCCTGCAACAGCGCTCGGGGCAGCGGGGCTGGACCCGGAGATAACGAGCGACCCCCAGCCTGCCGCCGGGTCCTGGCGCTTTTCTCACGGTGTGATTTGTTTATATTGTTTTTGCTTTGTTTTGTAGAGTTCTTTTTGTCCTCAGGTTTTTCTCATTAAGGCGATCCTGTCTGGTTACTGCCTTTAAATTTTTTTTTATAATTGTGGTAAAATACACATAACAAACTTGACTGTTGTAGTCGTTCTTTTAAAGGCTGTTAATTCAGTCTGTTAAATGTATTCACGTTGTGTGTGACCAGTGCCAGGGACCTTTTGTCTTACCAGCTAAGCCTGGGGTCACCAAACACGCTCCCTGCCTGAGCCAGACCCCGGCCACTCCCGTTCTACCTTCTGTTTTTGTGAATTTGATCGCGCTAAGTGGAGATTACAGCATTTGCCATTTTGTGAGTGGCGTATTCCTTTTAGCATAATGTCCTTGACGTTCAGCTACACTGTAGCCTTGTGTCAAAATCCCCTTCCTTTTCAAGGCTGAGTAATATTTCATTGCATATCTGGGCCACATTTGGCTATCCACTCATTCCTCCATGGGCAGATGGCTATTGTGAATAGTGCTGCTGTGAATATGTGTGCAAATATCTGTTCCAGTCCTGGCTTTTTGTTCGTTTAGGTGTGTACTCAGAAGCAGAATTATGGATTCGACGGTAATTCTAAGTTTAACCCTTAAGGAACCATCATACTGTTGTCCACCCTACACAACCATGCACGACAGTGTCTCCACATCCTCACCAGTGCTGTCCCCTCCTCCCTCTCTCCTCCCTCCTCCCTCCCCCCCTCTCTCCTCCCTCCTTTCCATAGTAACCATCCCAGTGGGTGAGAAGCAATATCTTACTGCGGCTTCATTTTGCATCTCTGCCCCCGATAGGTATTGAGCATTTTTTCATTTGCCTGTTGACCGTTTGTGTATCTTCTTTGGAGAAATGTCTTTTGAAGTCCATTATCCATTTTAAAATGCTTTTTGCTGTTGTGGCGTTGCAAAGGTTCTTTATGTATCCGAATGTTAACTCCTTATCAGAGCGATGATTTGAAAATATTCTCTCCCTCCCATAGGTTGCCTCTTCACTGCGCTGTGCCCTTCGAGGCGCAGAGGTTTCTAATTACGATATGGCATAATTTCTCTATTTTCACTTCTGGTGCCCGTGCTTTAGCTGTGTCACAGCTAGGGACGCATTGCCAATCCTGTGTCATGAAAGTTTCCCGCTGTTTTCTTCTAAGAGTTTTTATAGTTTTAGCTCTTATATTTAGATCTTTGATGCATTTTGAGCTAATTTTTACATATGGTGTAACTTCATTCTTTTGAATGTGGTAATTCAGTTTCCCCGGAACCATTTTCTGAGACTGTCCTTTCGCCAGGCAGTGGCCTCGTCCCCCCCTCCCCGAGACCATCTGACTGCTGCAGGGGAGGGGTTACCCCCAAGGTGGGTGGTTCTGAGACAAGTTCTCCACAGGGCCTTGCAGGGGCCCCAGCTGACCGGCATCTCCCCCTCTCATTCTCCCTCCCCCACTTGTGTTTTCTGGGTCATTTCCCAAAAATCTGTCTGAGCAAGTCCTTGCTCTGAGGGGAGCCCAACACAGATACTTGGCACATGCTAGAAGCTCAATGAGTGTTTTATTTTTGTTCTTTCTATAATAGTGATCTCTGCTATTTCTTGACAGCTGGTATTTCTAAAGTCTCAAAGGAACCACTTTACCCATTTGACATGCTTTTGTCACATAACAACCCTGAAACGTAGTCCTTGCCTGAATACAGAAGACCGAGGGCCTGGTAGAGGTCGAGGCGTTCCTGGAGGGCAGCCGTAAGAGGCCCAGCTGGACTGAACCTGTCTGACCAAGCCCGGACCTGCCCAGGGTCCCGGGAAGCCCCAAGGAGGCTGCTCAGGCCAGGCATTGTGCAGGGCTCCGGGCCAGGGAGGGCGGCAGGACGACCGCCACCCGCCCTCTGAGCTGCAGGGCGCCAGGTGCGCCTTCCCCCGGGCCAGCGGCTCTCGGCGCTCACTGTCCCCTGGGACCGGCAGCCACCATGGAAACATCTTCCCCTAAACACACCACCATGCCGGGCTCTTCTGTTGCCCCTTGTTCTGCTCTGCCCCTGTGGTCCTCTCAGGGTCCCGATGGGGAGACGGGGGCTCCGGTGCATCTAGAGACCAGAACTGGAACTGGCCTCCTCTACTGGTCCAGCGGGTCACGGGGCCAGTCCAGAGCCCAAGACAGGACCCGCAGTGCGGCCCTGGTGGCAGGACGAGCAGCGTCTCTGTGGCCATTTCAAACCCACCACCAGAGACTGCCCACGTGTCCTTAGACTTGGTAAGGTTTCAGCCTTTTTTCATTTTCTTTTTCTTCATTTAAGATTTTGTTTATTTATGCATACGAGCACTGGGGTACAGGCCAGAGGTGTGAGTTGGGGGAGCTGGTAGGATTCATCAGAGAAAAGAGTGGGGAGCAGAACAGGCGGATCCACTGAAATCCACTGCCGAGGGCAGCAGCGGGCGAGGCAGGAGAGGTCTGCTGGGCCCTGTGGGTCCTCTCCCTGGCCGGGGATCGAACTCGCGCTGCTGTGGCTGTGGAAGCCCCACAGTGCGGCGCTCAACCTCTTGCCCCACCAGGGATGCCAGATTCCTGATTTTTTCTTAAATGTGCTTTAAAAGCCTTGGTCTACCTGGCGTAATATAATGTTATGTATTAATTTTTGCATGATATAGAAAACCTCTGTTTTGTGCTCCTTAAACTCCCCGTTCCATCGCCAGCATTTTCTTCATGCATTCTGCCTCGGGGCTTTGACCACACCATGCATCGCTGCCCCTAACGGTGACCCACCGGGGTCCTCTCTCTTCGAGCATGTAGCTAGCATGGCAGTGGACGTTTTCACAGGGAGCCTCGGCTTCCCTCTCCCCGGGTGGACATGCCCAGATGAACCGTGGCTCCCGTCTGGCCTGCTCCCTCCGGCTTACCCTTCCCTTGGGTCTGACCTGGACACATCTTTCTCCTTGGCTTTCCCTTACCCTTGGGGTTTAGACCTAACGCTCTTTCCCCCCACCCCGCCCCGAGCTATCTCAGAGCAAGCACTTCTGCTGCTCCCGTGTTGGAGCCTCCCTTCCCGGTGCCTTACCGCCCCCTCCCCTCCTGCACTGGGAGCAGCCGGTCCCTGTGCCCGCAGCACCTGCGCTCCCGGGGTCGGCTCCATCTCGTCTGGGAGGCTGGGATGTGGGTGTTTGGAATCCCACTTGGGAAGCTGACTACACTCTGGGAGCTGACGGCAGATGGATGAATGGCCAACTGAATGGCATGAATGAGCAGTGACAGCGAACGTGGACAGAGGGTCTGGAAGAGGAGGAGCAGCCGGGAGAGAAAGGAGTGACCGCCGGGCAGTGCCGTTCCTCACTGCGATGCTGTCCAGAGGCCAGTGGGAAGAGGTCCTCTCTCCAATCTGCAGCTGAGGCGCAGAGAGGGGAGGTCACCGGGCCAAGGCCACACAGCTGACGGGAGGACGAACAGAGGTCCAAGTTCAGGTGTGTCCACCTGCACACCGGGCTCTGGGCAGGCGTGGGGATATGGCAGCAGCAGAGCCCAGAGGTACGGTCCAAACCACCGAGGCCAGGGGGCGACACAGGGAGACGCCACGAGCTCTTTGTGCCCTCTGCTGCCTGACTCTGTATTCAGCCTGGGTGGGGGGCCGCGAGGAAGGAAGGGCCTTCACTGTGACTTCCCAGCCAGCAGCTGGCCGTGGATCGGCAGACTGCAGAGGGCCAGCAAACCCCTGCTGCCTCCCCTTTTGGGAACTCGTATTTCATCGGAACGCAGTCACACGCCTTCATTCAGGTGCTTTTACGGAACAATGGCAGAGCTGAGTAGGTGTGACAGAGATGGTGTCACCTGCCCCGCAAAGCCAAAAATATTTGCTCTCTGGCCCTTTGCTGGAAAAGTCTGCCAACCCTTGGCCTCTACCAAGGACCACCTGTCCTCTGTCCTCAGTCCTAGAAGGCCACCGTGAGAGCTAGATTCCGCTGGACCTGAAAGGATTCCGTCTGCCCAGGGTCCTTTAGGACTGGGCAGATCACCCAAGAGGAAGAGCAACTCATCCCTTCTCTGTGCTCTTATTCCCCCTGACCAGTGTCTCTCCACTGTGATGCATGGGCCTGTCAAGTTGTTGAGGGCCCAGCACAGCTGGTGGTGGATGAGTCAGGATCAACTTTTGGAAGAGAAGCTGTATTTTCTCAGGGCCATTTGGAGGTAAATGACCACATATGCAAACAAGCGCTAACAAAAATGGAGACTTATTGCTTGTGTAACTAAATGTGCAGAATTGTTGGCTTCAGGCATGGCTGGATCCAGGTGTTCAAATGTTGTTTCTCCACCTCTTGGCGCTGTTTCCTCTGTGGTGAATTCATTTGCAGTCAGGTTTTCCTTATCTGATAGCCAAGAAGGCCACTGATAACTTTAGGTAATGGCCTTCCACTGGAAAGAACGAGTCTCATTTCCATTAGCGGTGTATAGAAGCCTTGATGGCTTCTGGTGGGCTGGGCACTAAACCCCTCAACCTGTCACTATGGTCAGAGTCAGGGGATAGTCTGAACCTCGACTGGGCCAACCCAGCTGAGCCATGAGCATCGAGTATGAGGGAGGGGGTGCTCTGAAGAAGGTACTTCCAGTAACGGGGGGCAGAAGCTGGCAGGGCACAGAGCAGGTGTCCGGTGCTGGCTCCAGCCCTCCCTGTGGCTGCTTTGCCGAGGCCCTGGCTTTGCCACGAGCAGCCTCATGTCATTGGCTTCCCACGCCTCAGTTTAGTCCCCTGTCTTCCCAGACCCCTCCACACTTAACCCTAAGTCTCAGGCCACCTTGACTGCTGTCAAGTGTCTGGGAACTCAGAGGATGCCAACGGCAGTGTGAAGTGGGGGCGGGCCACGACTGAGCAGGTGTGGGAGCCAGCATCACCTGGCAGGAGGGGACGGTCTCGGGCCGAGCGTGCCCCAACCAGGTGGCGATGACCCTCTGAGCCAGGATCCCAGCTGGCCACTGGATCCCAGAAGCCTATGGGAGGCAGGCAGAGCTGCAGGAGGCCTGCAGAGACCCTGAAGGGCACTGAACCTGCTCTCCATTGTGGGGCGTGAGGCCATTTCAGAGCATCTGCTGGGGTTCTGGGGTCACAGAGGCAGAGCGCCGCCCAGACACCCGGAGCGGCGGCTCCAGGGTGTGGGCGAAGACAGAGGATGAAGCACGTAGCTCCAGCGGCTTCCTGGAGAGCGTGAGCTCTAGCCGAGCGCGGACAGGCACTGTGGGGACAGGGGCGGGCCAGCTCAGGACCTGCATCCCACGTGACTGGAGAAGACGTGGCTGCCGTGCGAGGGGGTGAGGCGCCCCAGGAAGGCTCTGGCCCCCGCCCCCCGTTAGGCTCGTGCAGGGGCGAGCAGGCAGGGCTGGCCCGGTCCCTAGTTTCCCACCCCAGCGGGGGTCAGGGTGCCTGGTGGGCGGGAGATGAGCAGACAGCATGCTGCGCCCACCTCGGCAGAGGCCCCCGCACACCCACAGAGGCAGGGCAGAAGCTCAGTTTCAATAATCAGAGTGAATTAGAAATAATATTGCATTGGGAATTCTCCTCTTCCAATTTCGAAAACTCTCTCAAGATAATTGGAGGCCCCCTGGAGTGTCAGAACCCCGGGCTGGGAATCCTGGGGCGGGGGCAGAGACTCGCTGAAACAGGCGCCATCTGCTTCTCCAGGGGCTCTGCAGCACAGCAGATTTTAAATGCACTTATCTAATTGTCTCTCCCCAAAGTCATCTCATTCCTGGGGATATGTTTGAGATGGATGGCTCACCCCGGGAATCAGCCAGTTCTCACTGATCACTGCAAAGATGGGAAAACTGAGGGTCAGAGAGGGAAACTTCTTGCTAGGAGCTGGGCGCGCAGGGAGGCTGAGAACACACGGATATGCGTCTGGTGCGGTGTGAAGAATGGGCTGCAGCTGAAATCCCAGGGGTTTTCCACGTCAGAGAGCAGGAGCCCACTCTGGAAGCTGGGGTGGGGCTGAAGATGCCTTGCCCACTTTGCAGGCTGCTAAACAGGCCCCTACCCCATGTTCAGGCCTGTCCTCTTCTCACCCACCAACACCCTCCAGCTCAGATCTGGGCTCAGATCTTGTGAGTGCCAAGTTGGTCAAATGAAATCAGGAGGCTCAATGGGGAAGATGGCTTGTTGAGGCATTGGTCTGTGAGTGCGTGTGCGCGCGCGCACACACACACACACACTCACAGTGTTAAATAAACGCCTGAACGCCTACAGAGGCCCGTAGGTAATACGTGAGAGAAGTGGGCTAAGGGTAATACTATAGGGAACGGTGGGGACTGTGGCAAACTGGCAAGCACTACCCCACCGAATGGGAGAATCTGTGCTCATTTTCAGACATATGTGCCATGTGGGGACACTCTTGGGTAGGAGGGGGATACATCTTTGGATTTTTAAAAAGAATTTGGGAATTCCGATTTTTAAACAAAGACTTCACACTTTTAAATGTTGGCAACTTACTCAAATTTTTATGATGCTAAGTGGGTCATGCAAAAATAAGTCTGCAGGCTAGATTTATCTTATGGGCACCCTTTATTTGAGAAAGGGACTTATGATGGTGATAAAAAATACGCAGTGGCTGGGAAGGAGGGAATACACATTTTAGCACTTGTCAGTTATTTAAGTCCACAGAGGCACCGGATGCAGAGATAAACTAGGCAACCCGGGGCTTACATTCTAGTAGAGAGGTTGGCCCGACCCCGGTAATCTTACCACTGTTATTTCACAACGGTGTTGGAGCTGGTCACTGGGTGATGGCACATCTGGCCCACACACCTTTGCGGCCTTGCTGTCCCCATTGGGGAAGGTGGGGGGACATTTACTTACTAATAGTCTTCTTGGGGACCCTGGAGATGAGAGAACTGCATGGAAGCTCCACTTTCCTGTGCGGATGGTTCCTGTAACCTGTCCTCACTGGGGCACTAGCATTCTGCACGCGGGCTGCAGGGCGGCGGGCTTCCCGTTTCTGCGAGGGCTGGCTCAGCCCGGCGGCACAGACCAGCAGGCCTTGGACAGGCGCCTCTTCGAATGGACACCTGATGTCCGTTCTGAAAACTTAAGGCGATTGATACCTTTGGAGCAGGATGGAAAGAAACGCAAGTCCCGGCGTACCGTAACAGTGACATGGCTCTTTTCATGAGACGTGACTGGGTGAGTGAGTCACCCTCAGTGCCCTCTGTCCATCCTGCCCTTTCTCTGTAGCTTCAAGATGTTTTTATAGGCCCCACCATGCTGGCCTTGGCTGGTGCGGTGTTGCCAGCCTGAGCTAATCAGAGAGCTTCCCTGGGAAGACACCTTTGAGTGGGGATTCCGCTGGAGCGGCAGAGGCTCTCAGCAGCCACACCTCTCCTGGTGCAGAAAGATCTGGCTGCAGCCAGAAGAGGAGACCACCCATCAGAGAGGAGCCCAGATGGGGCAGGTAGAGGGTGTTGTGTGGCAGGTGCTCCCTGGGGTGCTTCTCCACCCTTCTTTTTCTAATAACTATCCTTTTAAAAATTATCTTTTAATATTAAAAAACTATAGTGCAATCCATATAACGTAGAATGGACCATCTTAACCATTCTGAAGTGTCCACCAAGGAAATCGACATCATTGTACAACCATCACCACCGTCATCTCCAAACTTTATCTCCCCAACCTACCACTCCGTCCCCATGAAACACATCGCTCCCCACCTCTCCTCCCCAACCTCAGGCCACCCCAGCTCTACTTCCCTGTCTCTATGAACTTGATTTCTCTATAGGGCCCTCATGTAGGTGGGCTCTGTGGCTGGCTCATTCCACTTCACACGATGTCCTCGGTCTCACAGCTTTCCTTTGCCCCAGCAAGGTCATGTGGGAATGTTGTCACTTGCAACCAAAATGACACCCATTAATCTAGTGCTGTGGCTTATTTTTTTTAGCCTCTTAATTTAAATAGTAATATAGAAGACTGCGGAAAGAAATGCGAACAGCTAGCCATAGGAGGTTCCGTTTTCCACTAAACTCAACTGGTCCAGTCGCTGTGTGATGGAAGTTGACTTTCCACTTTCCTTTCATTTTTTTCTTATTAAGGTTGTCCAGAGTCTCGTTCTCACCTAGGTCTCTGCTCCGCCCTCACTCCCAGCCTCTGCCCTCATGGCCCTGTTGGGGGGAAAGGATGACCTGAAGATACTCCACAAACTCCCACCCCCACCCCAGGCCAAAGAGACCCAAGACACTAAGGACTGCGAACCCCCAAATGGCATCACCTCCAAAGGGAGGGTCGCCGGGAAGTGAGGGGGGAGCTGGGCAGCCAGGTTTGGTATACAAGCAGGCATGTGGTCTTGGGGGTCCTTGGTTTTTCACCGCCTTTCAGTGTGCTACTGGGGTTCCAGCTCAGCGAAGCTGGTAGGACGCAGTCACCATTTTCTCTCTCTCCTCCCTCAGTTATTCATTTCTTCATTCCCCTTTTTGTAAATAAACTCTTTAGTGCCCGTGTGTGTGTACCTGCGGCCTCCTCGCTATAAGTCCCTTCTAAGCCTGTGGGTGAAGACCCACATGGCACGTTGGGCTGCCCTGGAACAGCCTCACGTTTGTGGGTGCTTGTAGCTTGTCGGTCCCGGGGCAGGCCAGAAATTGGCTCGGGCCGTTCGCAGGCGGGTTTCCGTTCTTTCCTGCCGTCAGCAGTCCCCATGCCGGAAGCTTTTGCTGGACCGCCGTGACCGCGTGCCTTGACCAGCTGGCTGGTGCTGACGCAGCGGGCTCAGTGCGGCTCAGGGGACTCGGCGGGTGTCACGGTCAGGCCTGGGTCGCCCCGGGCTGGGCTGGAGGCTGCACCGGCGTTCGCTGGCCCTGCGTCCTCCTTGGCCTGGCTCCCTCCGCAGGACACCGAGGCCAGTGTTCAGAGGACGCCTGGGCCGAGGCCAGGCTGGGTTCTGAGAGGGCTGGGAGTCAAGGTGGGGGTCGGGGTCGGCTGGTGCAGGGGACCAGGCACAGTGGGGTGATGAGGTGGAGGAGCTGCTGTGAGGTGGTGGTAACTCAGAGCAGCCCCCTTTGGGGAGAATGGCCCGGCCTACTGCCGCTGGCTTGTGGGGGGCCATGTTGCCTCCCCGCATATCCATCTCTGTAGCCCTGTGGCCACTGCGGGTGTGGGGAGGCGGGCCCTTGGGGGGTGCAGGCCTGCGCTGCGGTACGAGTGGGCCTTGCCGTTTCTTTCCCGCGTGGCCCTGCACCCTCCAGCCTTCCTTCAGGGAGTGCATCTCCAAGTGACCGCCGGCTGGGACCCCGTGGCCTCTGCTTCAGGAGCCTGGGAGCGGGGCGGGGAGAGAGGGGATGCAGAAGGAAGCCAGGTCTGGCTTCTGAAGATGCTGGGGCGGGCAGGGCTGTGTGGGGAGGCCGGGGCATGGGCTCTGCAGGTCTGGTCCTGGGGAGGAGAGGGCTGGCTCTGCGCTCACGGCCTGGGACAGCGCAGGCTCTCGGGCTCCGGCCTGACACACACGGGGTCTGGGGTGTCCCTTGGTGCTTGATGAGCAGGTTCAGGGAGGCCAGGGTGCTGCTGATGCCGCCGCGGCTACAGCAGAGCAGCTCACGGCTGTCAGGAAGCGGTGCTGAGCGCTGGATTCAGGCCCCGAGCCCTCAGGGAGCAGGCAGGAGGGCAGAGCAGACGCAGCCTCACGCTGGAGATGGCAAAGCGGGTTGTCCCGGGCAGGGGTGGGGGCAGGGGAGGGAGAAGGCCATGCAGATGGCAGGCCGGGGCATCCGAACCCCAGGGGTGGTGGGCCTGAGTGACCCAGTCGTCTTTCCAGGTTAGGGGTTCTGGTGACACTGGGGTTCACAAGGAAGTGAGCAGGTGCGCCTGGGGCTGGTTCTGGATCTGGACGGAGGCACGTCCCGCAGAGACCCATCGCTCGCAGGCGGGAGAACGAGCCAGTGGGGCGGGCACCGCTGGTGGCAGCTGGACGCCTGCAGTTTGGGGAACACCGGGTTGGTGGGATGGGTTCTGGGTTGGGCGGGGATGTTGTGTAACAGGGTAGTCCCCAGGAAAGGGCGAAGCTCCACAATCCTGGTCCCACCCTAAGTGGGTGGAGCTGAGCAGGGATGAGGAGGACAGAAGGGAGCAGGATGGAGAGCAGCAAGGAGACCCGGAGGAGGCACGTGGGGCAGAGACGTGAAGAAGCTGCGCTTGCTTCTTGGTCCTGGGCTGTCAGAACAGATGCGGGTGAGAGACCCGTGGGAGCTTAATAATGGCACCCCGTTATCTTGATTTTGATTTTGCTCTTTTCCTCCCAGATTTGTCTGACGCTTTCTGACCCTTTTCTATGGGTCTCTACTGAAAGGTCCTTTAGATGTGTGGCAGACTTTGGGGCCTTGCTTTGGGCCAATTCTATTTGTCTGGACTTTTACCCTCAAGGAGATGGGTAACTTTGGATGCTTAACTTAGTAACTACGTTCTTTGTCCTTTCTGTTTTGTACCCTAATTATATTAAAGTTCCTTTCCATTAAAGGTCTTACATGTTTGTCTTGATGTGGCGGGTGGCAGAACCCATTTAGAGAGAGAGCAGGTTTGGGGGTTCTGGGGTGCCCCTCTCCCTGCCCTGTAACAGTTGGGTCTGGGGCTCAGTGTCCCTGCCAGGTAAAAAGGCTAACATGCTCCCCTTGTCCTGCTTGGGAGAAGGAGCAGACCCCACTCCTTTGCGGCCTCACTGCTTCAGGATTTTGGTCCCTAATACTCAGTTCCTCCTCCTTGTCCTGGAGGCAAGAGCCCCCAAGGGGTCCCCATTGCTACAAAGCCAGCCCAAGCCTGAGCTTGCCGCGGGCTCTGACTCCCACCAGGCCAGGTCCCCAGGACACCCCAAGCAGTTCAAAGCCAAAGATAGAAGAAAGCAGTGACTTTCACAGCCCCTCGGAACCTGAGAAAAAGCACCCTGATCCTTTGCAAAAATGAAGCAAAACAAAGAAACGAGTGTCCAGGGGCCCCCCCTGCTGGTGCAAGGGGTTAAGTTGCAACACTATGAAGCATGAGTTCGATCCCAGGTCAGGGAGGGGACCCACAGGGTACTGCAGACCTCTCCTGCCTCCCCGCTGTTCCCCTCAGCAGTGTGTTTCAGTCCATCTGCCTGTTCTGCTCCCCACTCTGTCTCTAGTGAATCCTCTTGCCCCCCACACCGCTGGCCTGTACCCCAGCTCTTGTGTGCATAAATAAATAAATCTTAAAAAATAAAAAAGAATGAAAATTGATAAAGAAAGAGAGGAAGAAATGAGTGTCCACGCAGTTTCCAGTGTTCCCAGGGCAGAAATCCATGTTGCTTCTTTAAGAAAAAGGAACAGCTTCTGTCAGCAGAAAGCAGGTGGTAGAAGCTTAAAATCCAGGAGTAAAGCAGTTCAATTGTATGCAAATGTATGTACCTGTTGGGAGGGGGTGGGGCACAGCCTGAGGAAACGGAGAGTAAAAGCAGTGATCAAAGGCTGCTCCGGATCCCATCCCAGCCTCTCAGAACGGAGAATCGCACAGCCTTAGAATAATTAGTTCTTACAGTCAAGCTGCAGAGAAGCAGCAGAGAGAAGGAGAGGGAGAGATGCATACCATGTACCTGCTGTGTCCAGGCCCAGTGCAGGTATTCACTCACCCAGAGGCCCCGGGACTCCCGGCACCACAGACCAGACCGGTGTGTGGGCTCTGCCCCCTGCACACCTGGCAGCTGAGCCCCGGCACAGCCCATCCGGACCGAGACGTGGGCACCCCACACACGCAGGCTTCAGAGACTTACCGGGACAGAAAGCACGTGGAAGACCTTGGTCAAAATGCTCTGATTTCATACTGAAAATCACAGTTAAATGCAGTCAGTAAAATCGATTCCATCTGTGTCTTCTACTCTAGGGCATAAAATCATGTCTGTGGGTCAGGGAGGCTGCTTTGGGGGCCGTGCTAGTGGGTGGGTGAGAGGAAGGGAATCATCTCTTGAGCAAGCTGGGGTCCCTGGGGGATGTGTCAGCCTCTTGGGGCCCTGTGGGTGGAGAAAAGTCCCCAGCGCCCCCTCTTTTTGGCTGTGTGCCATGGAGATGGGCCCTCTCCAAGGCTCAGCTTTCAGCTAAGGAGGTAAAGGCAGCTTGTCCCCTGCGTCACGGTGAGGATTAAATGAGGTTCTTATCAGCCACAGAAGTTCAGCAGACTTCTGCTCCCCTCAACACACCCACGGTTTTTCACGGTTTCAGTTACCCAAGGTGAGCCGTGGTCCCAAAATAATGGGCACCTTAAGACATTTTTGAGACACAGTCACATAACTCTTATTACAGTTTATTGTTACAATTGCTGTATTTTATTGTGAACTATTGCTGTTAATCTCTTACTGATCCTAAGTCCTTTTTGAAGAGTTATTTATTTATGCATACAAGAACTGGGGTACAGGACAGAGGCGCGGAAGGTGAGAGGACTCACTAGAGACAGAGTGGGGAGCAGAACAGGCAGATGGATGGAAACACACTGCTGAGGGGAGCAGCGGGGAGGCAGGAGAGGTCTGCTGTGCCATGTGGGTCCCTCCCTGGCCAGGGACCGTACTCGTGCTGCAGTGGCTGCGGAGGCTTCATAGTGCGGTGGTTAACCCCTTGTGCCATCAGGGAGGCCCACGATCCTAATTCCTAAGTTAAACTTGAGGTAAATCTGTGGGTACTGGACAGGGTAGTGTGGGAGGTGTGGCCCCTGGTTTCAGGCACCACTGGGGGGTCTTGGGCCGGTCCCAGGCCCTTGGTGAGGGGCGATGACTGTCACTGGATAGACCCGCCGGGAACTCTCCCCGCTGCTCATGGCTGTCGGGAATGGGTGACACTGAGTAGGCTGGTGAGGTTCTCCTGCGTAAGGAACATGTGGTGGGGGACTTCACTGGGGAGATGTGCAGGGGAGCGGAGACGTGGGCTGGCGCCAGGTTGGGCCTGGCACCCCTATTTCACTGAAAAGCCCCTGTCACATACGCAGCTGCCATCCACTATCAGGGAGGGGAGGCGCCCTGCGCTCCCCACTCCCCTGGCCCAGGGTCTTGGGTAAAGGGCCATTTGGGGGCGAACACAGGCTTGGCTCCGAGCGAGGGAGGAGTCTTGGACCTTTGGTCAGCCAGGGAGGTTCTCCCTGCAAGGAGACCCCTGGTGGGCGACTAGGAGCTGGTTTTCTCGGCATCACCGCCCTGCACGCCCAGCCCGCGTCCTGCCAGGAGCAAGTCTGGCGCTTGACACAGCGAGGTGTGCGCGAAGCCCTGTGATGGGGACGACCGTGGCCTGCAGGTGGGTCCCAGGCAGGCGGGGCTCTCCCCAGCCTCCCTCACTGCCTTTGGTGGGGTTCTGAGCTCACAGCCCCCGGGTGCCCTGCCAACCCCCCATGTCTGCACAGCACTGCGGGAGCACAGTTCCCCAGAGGCGCCGAGATGGTAAGCAGGCGCAACCCGCCTAGTGATTCCGTTGATTCTAACGAGGGCCTCGTTCGTCTTCTGATTGCTGCAGGAAGCTCCATTTCACCCAGGCCGACAGTCCCGAGCGGAGCGGCTGATGAAGTCCCCGGGGAGCTGGGAGGCTGTGCTGAAATGGAGCGCGGGCCCAGGGGGCAGCGGGCACAGCTGAGGCTCAGGATCCGGGAGGGGAGCTGAAGCTCAGTTCGCCAGGCCTTCCTGTGTATGAAGACGCTGGAAACCTAGACTGCGGGCTAAAAACTGATTTTCGGATATTAGCAGTAGTTCAAGGATGATGATGAGCACAGCGTCATGTGACCTGATGAAACAAATCTGTGGGTTGGACTCCTCAGTGACCTTTGAACTGCAGGTCCTGACCTCTTGAGTAAGCCATCTTTGGAGTCTAATCTGGCTCCAGGGACACTGCACCCCAGCACAGACCCTAAGGGCTGAGAGGGGAGGCGCTGGCCTAGGGTGGTATGGCCTGATGTGGTGTCTGTCTAGTCTATTCTCATCTGGTCTGGTCTGGTCTGGTCTGGTCTGGTCAGATCTAGCTACTCTGACTGGTCTGTTCTAGTCTGGTCTGATCTAGTCTAGTCTACTCTGGTTTGGTCTGCTCTAATCTGATCTGCTCTAATCTTGTCAAATTTAGTCTAATCTAGTCTGGACTGGTCTGGTCTAGCCTAGGCTAGTCTGTCCTGATCTAGTCTTGACTAGTCTCCTCTGGACTGGTCTAATCTGGTCTGGTCTATTCTGGACTGGTGTCGTCTATTCTGCTCTAATGTAGTCTAGGCTCATTTGGTTTAGTTTGATCTAGTCTAGTCTGGTCTGGACTAGTCTAGCCACTGATTATTTCTTCTCAGAAGAAACTCTGTTGGGGAAAGAGTAGCACAGAATGGAGGCATCCTCTGCCTCAAACAAATTTCCAGCATTGCAGGCAGATCTAGATGGTGAAAAATGTACGATGTGTCACATGAGAGGAATGACACAACATGTTGGTTTGTGCTCAGTGTTTTCCTGGCTGACTGATTTTCCTTTCCTCTTGGCCATGGCATCTTGAGTTGGCTCACTCGCTCCCACTCCCAAACAGCCTATAGCAGAGGCCAAGAAGAGGCGCTGCTTACCACCCAGCCTCCTTTGCTGCTGGGTACACTGCGTCCGTGGACCCGAGTGCATCAGACTTAACGAGAATGCTTCTGGGTTAGATTTTCTTTGTAGAAATGTCTTCTTGAATTCTTTGCCCCTTTTTAATTGGGCATTTTTGATCTTTATATAGTTGAATTATAATAATTCTTTATATATTTGGGATATTAGACCCTTATCAGATATATGGTTTGCAATTCTCCCTCCATCCCAATTTTATGGTTTTGTTTTTTGTTTTTTTTGCTTTCTCACTTTGAAGCCTAAGCTTTTAAATTTTGATGACGTCTAATTAATCTATTTTTCTTTGGGTGCCTGTGCCTTAAGTATAGCTAATTAGCTGTTGCCTAATGCAAAGTTATAAAGATTTATTCCTATTTTCTTCTAATGGTTTTAGAGTTTCAAGTTTTATATTTAGGTCTTATCTATTTTCAGTTAATTTTTGAATGTAGTGTGAGGTAGGAGTTCTTACTGTTTTACTTTTTTTTTTTTTTTAAGATTTATTTATTTATGCATACAAGCACTGGGGCACAGACCAGAGGTGTCGGGGGGCGAGAGGATTCACCACAGAGAGCGGGGA